>APFE031741703.1:2110-65931 GCA_000404065.3 Pinus taeda | reverse complement strand
ATCATTCCCAAGAATGAAACCATCTGGTTGCTCAATGTACACTTCTTCTTCTAAGTCCCCATTCAGAAAGGCTGATTTCACGTCCATTTGAAATACTTTGAACTTATGAAAACTTGAGAGAGCAAGGAACATTCGAATGGCTTCAAGTCTAGCAACAGGAGCAAAAGTTTGTTCAAAATCTATTCCTTCTTGTTGAGCATACCCTTTTAAACAAGTTTGGCCTTGTTTCTAATAACTTCCCCATTTTCATTTAATTTGTTCTTAAAGATCCATTTTGTTCCTATGACATTCTTATCTTTTGGTCTAGGAACCAACTCCCAAGTGTTGTTCTTTTCGATTTGTTCAAGTTCTTCATCCATTGCCTTGACCCAGCATTCATCTTTGCAAGCTTCTCTTACATTTTGTGGTTGAATAGAGGAGAGTAATGCCAAATAGCTTGAAGCTTTTGCAATTGTTGTTCTTGTTTGTATGCCAGCTTCCTTTTGCCCCAAATTTTGTGATTCAGGATGATTCTTTTGAACATACCTAGAAGGAGTCTTTTCTTCTATCCTTATCTGTTCCTCTGGCTCCTCATGGGTTTCTTCTTCATGGGTCTCTTCATCATCAGTCTGATTTGGAGAGTAGTCTTCATCTTCTTCAATATCTTCAAGATTTACTTGCCTAGGGATGTATCCTTGTTCATCAATCACTACATCAATGCTGTCAACAATTCTTCCAAGTCTTTTATTATAACACTTATATGCTTTGCTATAGGGAGAATAACCAAGGAGAATGCCTTCATCAGCGCTAGGTTCAATTTTGCCAAGCTGTTCATCAGTATTCTTGATATAGCATTTGCTCCCAAAAATTTTGAAATGCTTTACCGAAGGAGTCTCACCATACTAGAGCACATGCGGAGTTTGAGTGTTGTTCACTCGAACATTTATTTTGTTGAGAATAACAACCGCAGCATATGCAGCTTCACCCCAGAAGGTTGCGGGAGTTCCAAACTCATCAAGCATAGCATGAGCCATTTGTTGGAATATTCTGTTCATCCTTTCCACCACTCCATTTTGCTGAGGAGTCCTAGCTGTAGAGAATTCCCTTCTTATTCCATTTTCTTCACAGAAATCAAAAAATTCATTTGAGGTAAAATCCCCACCTCTGTCTAACCTGAGGCACTTAATTTTGTAATCTGATTCATTTTCAACTAGGGCTTTGAAGGATTGGAATTTTTTGAATGCTTTGTCCTTGTGCTTCATAAGTCCTAACCAAACCATCCTGGAGAAGTTGTCAATGAATAATATAAAGTATTCTTCTCCTCGAGGTGACCTTGTCCGAAATGGACACATACATCGCTATGACTAGCTCAGGGGCCCATTGGCTGATCTTCTTCTAAGGGAAGTTAGTACGGTTTGCTACCAATGACTATTTGATTTATATGCTTGGTTGTCTGGAATTTGTGTGTCTAGAAGCCCGAACTCCTGTATTTGCATGCTTTCCTTATTTTGAAAGCTTAGATGCCCCACCTCTAATGCCATAAGCCGTGTTCATCTTCTTGCTAAAAACATTTTTGTTTCTTCTTCAAATTGTATAGATTGTTGGAGTTCTTCGCCCTTTTGATCATTGTTCTTCCTGTACAAGATCACGAACCTACACCCATCTGATTGAAATATTACCTCGGTTCCATTATCGCACATTTGACTGACACTCAATAGATTATGCTTCAAGCCATCAACATACAGAACATTTCCAGCTTTGACCTTTTCTTTCAACTGAGCAGTGCCTTTTCCTTTTATGGTTGCAGGGGTATCATTTCCAAAATAGACTTTCTTTCCCTTTTCTAAAGCAGTATAGGATTCAAGTTTTTCTTTATCACCTGTCATATGCTTCGAACATCCACTGTCGATGTATCATTGATTTTCCTGTCCTTCTGCATATAAAGCTATCCGACATCTTTCTGGTTGCGGCTCCTTCATTCTCCATGTTTTGGCACTTGAGGTTGTTCGTTCTGAGTTGTCTTCCAAAATGTGCTCCTGCATTCAGAATCTTCATCACCAAAATTATTACAAATAGAGCATTCAATTTCACTATCAAGGGCGGAAAAGTTGTTATAGGTCCTCTTCGTGAACCTAGTCATGATTGTTTTATAGGCAACACATTGAACTGCTTTGTGACCAAAATTATGGCAAGAGAAACATTGGCCATTGAAGAAATTCCTATGACTATCCTCCAATCGATTATAGTTTCTACTAACATCCATTCTTGAAGAAAATTGGGAAGATTTTACCTGTGGTTGGTTGTAGCTTATGTTTGTCCTTAAGGTAGCATGCCCCCAATTTTCTTGATAGTCTTTGATTGTTCTTGACGAAGACTGTCCCTGATTTACCTGATGATTTCTATTAGGCCTTTGCTCACTCCTTCTTGATGCATCAAGATAACTCTTGGAGGTGGAAGCTTGAGATGCTTCACCATTATACCCCAGACCTGTCTTGATTAGAGGGGAACGTTGCACATTAATAATCTAATCCAGAGTTTCAGATCCTTTAACAAATTTAAGATTAAGGGCCTTTGTTTTCCCAATTTATTTTCTAAGGCCAACAATTTCACATTCTAACTTCTCAAGAGATTTTTCCTTTTCATCAAGTTGAAATTACAAAGTATCAATGATCATATTCTTTTCTTCTAAACATGTTTTGAGTCTAGAAATCTCTTCATAAAAGCCATCCACATCTATAGCATCCATGTAATCATCATCTTCAAAGGCCATTAAGAGTTTATAGTGATTACCTCGTTCATCTTCATCACTATTTGATAGTCCATCACTATCTTCATGAGTGTAATAGCTTTTCTTATTTGCATTTTGTTTCTTGTTCCATCTAACAGGTTCCTTCCCCTTGTCAATCTTAATCTTGTGAGGGCATTTGGCAGCATAGTGACTTACTCTTCTACAAGCAAAACATTTGAAAGGTAACTTATCTCTGAATCTTCCAGTACCCTGTTGAAGATTTCTGACAAAATTTGATTCTTCTTCTTCTTCTGACACGTGTCCTGACTCATAGTACTCTCCTTTGCCTAAAGTCTTGAAGGCAGCTACTCTCTTGTCTTATGGACCTCCTTTCCTCATTTCATAAGAAGTTAGAATTCCATGCAGCTGTGACATTTTAAGATTTTGTAGATTCTCCTTTCCTTCTATAGCAGAAAATTTAGATTCAAATCTAGAGGACAAAGATCTTAGAACTTTGTCAACTACAACAACTTCTTTTATTTCTTCACCCAATTTTTTCATACAATTAACAATCTCATATACATGAAGAAAATAATTAGCCACACTTTCATCATTACACATCCTGAGATTTTCATACTGAATCATGAGGGTTTGAAGTTTTTCTCGTTTTACCTGGTCATCTCCTTCATAGCTCAGAACAATCTTGTCCCATATCTCTTTTGCGGATTTAAACTGCATTACCTTGACAAATTCTAATTGAGAGAGGCATCCTAATAGAGTATTGACCGCTTTTGCATTTGTTTAATATTTCTTCTTCTCAGCCGGATTTGTAGGAGTTGCTGATGGAAAAGTATACCCTGTATCTATGATATCCCATACTTCTGTACCAAGAGATTGAAGATAGGTAGTAACTCTTACCTTCCAATATAAGAAGTTTGTCCCATGAAAAATCGGTGGCCTCATTGATGCTTCCCTCTCGTAGTTGCTCATGACGAAAGATCTTGCTTCAAGCGATCAAGCTTCTTCTGAAGGACCTTCTCTGATACCAATTGTTGGAAATAATACCGAGAGGGGGGGTGAATCAGTATTATCAAGTCAAGTGTTATTTTTTCAAAAAAAATTATATATGCTACTTCAGTTAGTTAAAACTGCGTATATACGCAACTATGCAGAAGGAAAACTACGTATACAAAGCAAACTTTTAATTTACTTTATCTTTATGATGATGATTGTTAAACTGTGTTGCAGAATCAAATAACCACTAACCAGAGACAGTAAAACAGAGCAAAAAGATGATCACACACAAGAACACAAGATTTAAGGTGGAAACCCAATGTGGGTGAAAACCACCTGCTGCAATTCGTCTCTATCTTCTTTTAAATTAGAAACTTCCTTTACCAGTATGCAGGCTGTAACCTGTAGAGAGCTAAAACCCTCTCTCATTCTCCAGCTACACCTGAAAGGGAGCTACAACCCCCTTTAGCTCTTGTACTAGCCAAGATACTAGTATGTAGGTGCTGGCCTACAGAAGGCTACAACCTCCTCTTTCTTCCAGGGACCACGTTTCGTAAATTTTCAGACTGGATCCATAAACATCAATCAATCATCAAGAATAAACCAATCTCCTTTCCACCAATTAGATCTGAATCAAGTAGATACTTCTCTAACACTTGTACCCAAAACACAGTACTAGAAACCACACACCAAACACTGAACGCAGAACACATCAGCAATAAACAGAAGCAGCTAGATCACAACTTAAAGTATATACGCTATTCAATAACCTACAACATGTGTGCATACACTTCTATGTTTGGAACAACCTACGTATACGCTATTTTCATTCGCTGAACTAGCGTGTATATGCGCCTTCGCTTCACTGAACCTATGTACATATCTATAAAGGATAATTTGCTCTTTCAGATATTCAAAAACACTAATTAGCCCAGATTATCAGTGTTATAAATCAAGCAAATGCCACATATAACAAACCAAAATCATATAAATATAGTACCATTCAAGCTTAAAGATTATGACCCATCAATAGAACTTATGCTTCTTCTTTGCACGAAGGTTCCTCCTTTATTCAGATCCAGATCTGCATCATAACCTGATTACCAACATTCAGATCTACCACTTTTTCAGATATTCAATAACGATTCAGACCTACCTTTGCCACAAGATCTCCTTCCTCTTTTATAGTCTTAGGCCTTCCACAATACCACGGTCCAAAACCATAACATTTCAATACCATGAACCCAAAACTAGGGATCAACACATCTGTCGAGACACCATGGTCCAAAACCATAGGTTGAAATCCCAAGGATTAACTACCATGGACCAACAGTAAGTTCCCCAACATATACACGCTTTAGTAACGTATAACCCGTGTGTATAAGCGTCTTCGTCTAGATGAACCTGCGTATATGTCTTTTTCTTCTTTCTGAGTGCCTGAACTGAGATCTGTCACTAGAGTGAGTTGCCATCAAGTACAACACCTGTGCCATGGTACCAAACCAGAATCATAATGCCAACACAGATTTCATAGAAACACATATGATTATTAATAAACATAAAGAGAAACAATAATACACATGAGAGAGAGAATACTTATTTGATTTTTGCTTTACACAAGAATCCTGTGAAACATCTTTACTTTATTCCTTGATCTAGCAAGCCAATCTAGTCTTGATACAATAACAATTTAACTTGAGAGGAAAATGTCCATAGAAATGTCTTTGAATCCACACTCAATACTTCAAAAGGTTAAGTATTTATACAAAAAGTATTTACAAAATATCTTAAAACAATATGAGAATTAATCTAGGAAATCAAAATATCTTCAAGCAAGAAGATAGAGACAGATGGAAAACTGCATCATGTTGTCCCTTTTATTGTGGTTGTGCTGGTTGTTGCAGTTGAACTTGAGCCCTTTTAAGCTGGTTGATATGTGTACACTGGAATCATCTCTGTCTTTAACCTTTGACTGATACTATTTACCTGTTACTATTTGACCCTATTTACCTATTTTCATCTGGCTGCCATTTAGATTTACTATGGCAACTTATAGTAAATCTATTTTTTTTTTCCACCATTCATCTTCAGGTAACTTTAACTTGAGCATCCTTCTATATATCTCATCTGCCTCTATGTATTGGGAAAATCTAGGCTTGGTGACAAATAGATGTTTCACCTCATGCTCTAGGAAGAATAGATTTTCTAAAGTATCATATAATACTTTCCCTATTGGCAATGCTTTAACTCCTAAAGTGCTTTCCCGTTCCTTGGACAATTTCTTTTACCCGTCAACATAGTCCAATTGGATCATAATTTTTTCATCGATTACCATGGGCTTGGGAATGCCTTTATCCCTCAAAATTTGAAGCTTTGCCATGAATCTGTCAATACCAACCTACATGGTATGGCATTTTTTTTCTAGGTTAAGCATAAGGTTTCTTTTAGAAAGAACCTCCTTGAATTTAATGATGGCTTCAGCTGTGTCCTCCACACCAAGCTCACTTAGTTCCTCCCTATTCTTGCTAATCAAGAATTTGATGATTTGATTAGCCTCTTTAGGTTGGTCTCCCAAGTCTTCCTTGATCTTTTTTATTTCTTCGATGGCCACTTTCACAAATTCGGTGTGCTTAAATATTACTTGAACTAATGGCCAAATATCATTGACAGAGTCAATGATATTGGCCCAGAGCATTTCCTTAGTTTATCCTAGTGGCTTTTGCAATTTTAGATCCTTCTCTAGGATCTTAACTGTCGCACCCATCCTTAGGGCTTTCTGTGCTTCTCCTTTTTTCTATATTTGGACAAGTTTACAGTGAGTTTCTAGGCTTTCTATTTTCTCCTTAAGATCTTTTAGTTCTATTGCCTGGATGGACATTTCCTCCATGGCTTTCACTAACTCTGTTGTCTTCTCTATTGATTTACCTATAGTTGTAGACTCAGTTGTGATTGGAATTGATGTAGCAGGTGGAGCTTTTGGTGCTAAAGAGGCTGCCAATGTTGAGGGAACTGCAGTAGAGACTGTGGGAATAAATGTCTGTGGAGTGGTGGCCAACTCACCCTGCTTCGACTGAATCAATGTGTCCAACTCTTTCTCAATTTCTTTTAGCTGATCATTTAGCTTAAGGACTAAGTCCATTAGCTCTTCTTGTTCCTTCTGATTTTCTAAGACTTCTGCTATTTGTGGATGATGAAGATGTGCAATTTTGAGCTACTTTTTCAAAGAAACTATGTCATCATTCTTCTTTCTAATTAACCTTTCTGCATCTTTCATATCTTTGGGATCATGTGCCAACTCTATGATTAAGTCCTCCAAGGAATTGATTATGGTATCCTTGGCCTCTGAGGAGGCTTTTTCTAGTTGAAACTGTGCTGATATATTATTCACCGAATTCTGTAACTGGTGGGCTATAATGGCTTTGCTTGTCAACATGGAATATACCATCTCTCCTGTCTGTTTATGTAATTCAATATGGTCAATAGGATGTATGTCCTTTGCCAGGACTTCAAAATCTGTCTTCTGGTAGTCAGCTGCTGATCTGGGCTACTGAGTGGTGGGCTTCAGGAAAGTCATCTGCATTTTTCCTTCTTTCACATCAAAGGCTAACATAAGCCTTGTTTGATTGGTGGCAACCATTTTGAGGTACTGTGCATATGTTTGGGATTTAACCCTGTCATTCCTGGACTTTATTTCCTTGTACTTTTCTTTGATATTCTGGTCTTGTTCAGCTGGAATCCTTAATGAGGGCACTTCCACACTTTGTTGTTTTTGCAACATTTGAGCATGTGATGTGGAAGGTTCTTGTGTTCCTCCAGAGGGAGTAGTATGCCTGCTCCCTTGTCCTTCTATGCTTGTGGATCCAACTATTTCTTTTGTTAATTCTTGCTTGGGGAAAGGATTTAAGCTTTGCCTTTTGACATATGTTTGTTAAATGGCTCTGCCTAAAGGAGTGTCCTCCTCCCTATCTGTTTTGAGGTTTCTCTCCTCATTAAGAGGATTCTACACGATAGGGGGAGTACTCATGATGGGATTTGGTAGTATTGTTTGAGTCAATTCTTCTGATAAGCCTGGTTGTTCTGATTCTTCTTGCACCTGGGCTCTTTCTTCTGCTTGATGTTCATTGTGTGCTTGTGATTCCCTTTAGGCTTGGGATTCTTCTAGTACCTATATGAAAGAATCTTCATCAAGTCTCTTCTCTAGATCAATTAATGCATTTTCAATATCAAGTTCAGTGCTATCTCTGTCTACTAGAGTATTTTCCACCCATTCCAATTGATTTGCATTTTTTTCTATCTTAGCGATTTCGTGGTGGATATAGGGTGACAACTTGTTTTTCTGTCTTCTATTGCAGATGAAATCAAAGGGGTCATATCTCCGTATGAAGCTTTGTTTCAGTTTGATCCTTTGAAGGATTTCTTATACTTCTCTTATAGATTCTCGACTATTGCACATAAAGGGGCCTCGTTGATCTTTGATTCTAAGTTGAGCCTTATTTTTGACTTTCACAAATGTACCTCATCTGAGTTGATTATATGTCTGTAGTATTCTAGAGAAAATAACCTCATTGGGAGGTATCTGGGTAACTTGTATGGTGCTAACTCACAGCCATAGATCCTAGTTTCAGTGTGATTTTGGTATAAGTACCAATCTCCCACTTTGTGCCGCTTTGAAAGTTGTAGGATCTTCTTCATATCTGAACTGATTCTTGGAGGTGGACTTCCTAGTTGCATGGTCACTACAGGATGTACAAAAATATCTATGAAGTCTGTGTGTGGATATGTTGATTCAAATTTGTGGATCAGAGGAGTCCAGAAGACTACTGACCTAGGGTTTCCTTTGGTATCAATTTTTTGAAGAGTAAATGGGAATTTCAGATTGATAATATAAGAAAATGTGGTACAAAGCTGAGGAGTACTTAAATACTCTTTCATTTTTCATTCTCAAGAATTGATCATGCATTTTATTTGCTATGTACTTGGCATAATCATACATGACAATAGGGGGCTGTTTTGTGGTAAGAATGGACATGAAGGCTAGAATGATTTCATTAACATACTCATGTGTAGTATAGCCTAAGACACTAGATATAATTGACACAATGTCCTGGCTAAGTCTAGAAAATATGGTCCACATGTATTGGGGAGGATCCTTTGGACTATGTTTCTCTTCCACAATGAAGATTTGGAATATTTGAGCAAGTTTGGCAGCGGTAATCTTGGGAATTTGTTTAGCAGGTCTCCAACGGAAATGGGGGTCAGATTTTGTCCAAGTTGCAACTGTAGCATTTCATTGATGGATTTAGCAGTGATGGTGAAAAGTACAGTATGGTCAGAGGACATCACTGCTCTTTGGCTGGGACTGTAGTTTTTATGGAAATAATGGAAAATTTTGGGAAAGATATGTACTAGAGCGAATTGGTATTTTGGTAAATTAGACTCCCGAAGACCTATTTTATCTGCTTGGTTTAGGTATTGTTCTCTATACCGACAACATAATTTCATTGGGGATTCATGGACAGAGGTGTCCTTGATTTGGAAGTCTTTGTCCACCAAAGGGAGATGGTCTAAATCCAGATGGGGAGTTGAAATTGGTCAGACATCCATAGAAATTAGAGCGGTTATTCTTAGCTCTTGTGGATTTAAGAATAGGGACAAGGGTTTTCAGTCAAATTGGGGCAATTTTGTTCAAATACATAGTAGTCTCGAGGTCACAGGGAAATTCTTTTACTTAATTCCTTAATAATTTTCAAGAAATAAAGTAACAATTTCAGTAATGAGATAGGGTTTACGATGAATTTGGATAAATACCTGGAATTTCATGGAATTTTGGTTCTGAACTGGTCGACGGGAGATTGTGCACGGTTGCAGAAGGTCTACATGGACTGTAGGGTTGACTGGGAGTTCAGTGGCTTCTGCAGGTTGATGGTTGGATGTCATTAGTTGCTTGCATGGAGGTCTAGAGCGTTATTTCACGATAAAGCAGAGTAATGAGATTTTTTGGTTTTATTTGCAAAGTCAACCTTTAGCAGACACATGGAGAAAGGTACATTTGGCTTTTAGTTGGATGATGTGATGCTTTGTCATCTAGTGGGAGGCAGTAAGTGGGTTTGATCACATTGCTTTCATGAGCTGGGTGGTTTCGGGGGAAGGCCACCCGATTCCACTCATCAGGCACCATGTAGCATCGGGGCACAAAGGAAAACAACCCATATTGGGTGGGTAAAGGTTAGGTGCTAGAGGTCGATCGATATGGTTAATAACTGTCGGGTTGAATGGCAAGTGATCACAAGGTGATTGAATCGGGGATTTTGTACGAAGGGAAATGGAGGGGCCTAGCCAATGACTAAGCATGGCAAGTTTTATTTAAATGGTGGTTAAAGGAAGGTTTAGGGCATCATCTATGATTTGATTGGCAGAGGGTTGGATTATTAATTAACAGTAGATTGGTTAATTAACTCTTTTAGTTGGGTTGGTTTATTATAAAGTTTATGTTTCAAACTTTTAGGGAGAGGGTATTAATATAAGGTTTTACATTATAACTATACAGGGAAAGGGTTTTATTTCTTTTTTCGGGATTTAATGCATATAAAGTTAAAATTTAATAATTAAAATGAAAAATCATTGAAGTGTAAGGTATTTCATTCATTTGTTATTGTCATAAACACATTATACTTAGGCTTCAAGTATTTTTGGGTTTTTTGAGAAAAGGGGTCTTTTTCATCGGGGTGATCACTTCTCCTAGGACAATGAGGTTTTATCCTTAGAAAAAGCGGTTTATTAGGGGAAAATGACTTTTCCTTAGGAAAATGATGTTTTTTCTTAGGAAAAGGGATTTTTTTAGGAATATGAGTGAATTGAAGGGGGTGAATGTTTATGAGGGGGTTTCTAGTACTTAGGACCTATAAATCATTAGGCTGAGGGTCTGGTCCCTCCAAAAGTTAGAGAAATGCTCTGAGCCCCTTTGACTTAAGACTTTGGGTACTTAAGACTTTTTATTGGAAGTTAGTTAAATGAAAGGTGTAATGAGTGAGGGAAGTTAATCAATTTGACTTTGTGGGCTTGATGCATGTCCAATTTTCATCCATACTTAGAACTTTGATGATGAAGGTGATCAATATGCTTTTATCTAACAATCATCACAATTCTGCAACCTTTCTTCTACTTACCCACCTACTCATCCTACCATTTTTACTTCTCTTTATTAGGGTGCACTTAAGCTGGCAAACCCTTATAAAAAAATTTCTTTTCTTTTACAATAGTAATTTAACTAATTCTAACCTTATTACAACCAAGGGTCAGATTAAACAGTTGAACTGCTTTTATTAACTCTACCTAATCTAATTATCTGCCAAGATTAAACAGTTTCGTCAGATTTCATTCTCTATCTATAAGCATAAAATTGAAAACATGAAATAGTCAAGTTTAAACGTTTTGACTGTCATGGATTGTGGTAAAGGTAACAAGCTACACACAATGATTTATTCTGCATCAAAGGTAACTAGGAGTGGCATTTTGACTTGCACACTTTCATGGTCTTTTATTTTCTTGGGGTTCATTTTTCATCTTTTTTGACAATTTTTTATTCTTTTTGTCCTTTGATTTTTCTTTTAGGACATACCCTCTTTACATTTTTTAATTTCTTGAATATGGAAAACATTTGCAGAAAGCAAAGGTATGTACATATTACAAGTTTAATCTCAACCATTCAAAAATTATGACTCCTATTTGTATGTGAACCTAATAGTGGCTCCACTTGGGGATGGCATTTCCTAGTGAAATGTCAAGAAATTGTAGATTAGTGGCCTTCTGAATTACTGTGATCTTACTCTGCAACTTTTTCCTTTTCATTTTTCTACATTATTGCTATTTATGACAGTGAAAATTTTGAAGCTTAGGGCCTTCTCTTTAGGCTTCAACTCCAAAAATTACCATCCAATCAACACTAAACTTTTTGAAAAATAGAATATGTACAATTTATTAGTGAAATCAGTAACTAGGATCTATGTAGTGCTTAAGCATTCGACCATTAATGAGTCCTCCTTCTACTTCTGTGCCATCCAATTCTTTGGGGAAGAAATCAATATTTCCCCTAAAAGCATAAATGATATAATGGCCTTTCCATAGGAAGTCAAAGTTCCCATTTTTACCTTTATCCTCCCTTCTTGAGTCCCATTTCAAAACTTTATCTCCTAGGTAAAAATATTTTGCCTTAGTCCTTTTGTCAAAATCTTTCTTGATCCTTTCCTGCACAACTTGGGATCTGATATACACTTCTTACCTGGTCTACTGTAAGTGAATTGTCTGGTTCATTCTCCTTTGAATATCATTTGGCTCAACTTGCACTTGTTGGAGTAATTGCATCACTGGTGTTCCCAAGGAAGATGGGAAAACAACCTCCATTCCATAAACTAATTGATAAGGACTAGCGCCAATGGATTTCTTTATGGTCAACTTATCTTCCCACAAGGCATTTACTAGCTTCTTGTTCGAGGTTTTCTTGTTATCATTCAACAATTTTTTGATGATAATCACAAAGTTCTTGTTGGATGACTCTACTAGTCCATTTCCTTGGGGATAGTAGGCTGTGGAGTGACCCAGGGTTATATGATATTTGTTATAGAAATCAATCATTCTCTTGTATTTGAAAGTTGTTGTGTTGTCAATGATGATTTTGGTGGGGCCTCTGAATTTGGACAGAATGTTGGCCTAAAGGAAGTTTATTATGACAATATCAGTGGCTTGTCTTGAGGGTATGGCTTCTATCCATTTGTTAAAGTAATTTGTAGCAGTGAGAATCCATTTATGTTGGGCAGGGGAAGGTGGATGGATTTCACCAGTGAAGTCAAGATCCCACTATTGAAATGGTGCATCAATAGATATTGGCTTCAAAGGTAAGGGAAAAGGTTTCTTCTTTCCTTCAAAAATCTGACATTTATGACATGAGGTTACAAATTTCTTTACATCAGAAAATAGAGAGGGCCAACAAAAATTGGCTCTTAGGATCTTGTCAGTTGTGGTTTTCCAATAAAGATGTCCTCCACAGTGACCTATATGAAACTCCTATAATATTTTGTCAGATTCTTCTTTTAATAAATAGTTAAGAAGGATGCCTTCACGATTTTTCCAAAATAAAGCATTGTTAATTATGCAAAACTTCAAAGATTTCATTTTTAAGAACCCACTTTTAGTCCTGGATAATTCAGGAGGAGCTTGCAAATTTTGTAGAAAATATATAATGTCAGCATGCCATGGTGAGTTAGTAAAGGCCTGGCTGACTGGTGGAGTCACCATCTCTTCTTCATTATCCAATTCTACAATAAAATTCATGTCTAGGGCTTGACAGTTCAATTCAGCCATGAGCTTGGATAAACCTTGGCCTTTGATCAATTTTGTAGGTTTAATTTCTAGATCATATTCTAATATAGTAGGTATCCATTTCCCTCTCTTCCCATCTGGACCATCTTGTGTTAGGATGTCTTTGACTATAGCATTGGGAATATAAGCTATGACATGATAATATAGGATGTAAACTCTGAAATCTTTGATGGATTTGACTAGAGAAAAAGCATGATTTTCCATTATATTGTACTTTAAAGGTGCATACCTCAGGGCTTTGCTAAAGAAGGAAATAGGTTGTTCAAAATCCTGATCAATCTTCTGCAGTAGAACTGCAACAATTGTGTGTTCCTAGGTGAAAGAAAATATAATAAAATCCCTATCAAACATTGGACTAATTAGAACTGGTGTTTGTGTTAAGGCTAGCTTAATATCTTCAAAAGAACTCTTAGCCTCAAGTGTCCATTTAATAGTCAAATATTTCTTCAACATTTTATTTAATAATCTTATTAGTTCTTCTAAGTTAGAAATAAATATTCTCAGAAAGTTTATTTTACCTAAAAAGGCTTGTAGTTCTCTTATGCTCCTAGGATGTGGTATCTGTAAGATTGTTTCAATTCTTACTAGATCTATTCGGATACTATATTTAGTGATTATGTGGCCTAACTGTTTTCTCTCTTCCAACCCAAATAAATATTTTTTAAGATTCAAATAAATTCCATGCTTTCTACACTTGATGAAGACCCGCCTTAGATGATCTAGGTGTTGTTGATCAGATTTAGAGAATACAGTGATATCATCTAGTATATTACAAGGAAGTCATGGATTTCATTAACAAAAGCTATATCCATTGGTCTTTGAAAGTTGGCCCCTGCATTCTTTAACCCAAAAGGCATCTTCACATACATGAAAGTGCCCCAAAGAGTGGTGAATGCAGTCTTTACATGGTCGTCTGGGTGGACTAAAATCTAGTTATAACCAGAGAACCCATCTAACAATGAGATTTTGGTTGAACCTACTACCCTCACTAATATGTGATCCATCTTGGGTAGGGGGTAGTTATCCTTGAGTGAAAATTTATTGAGATTCCTAAGGTCAACACATAGTCTAATTTCACCAATTTTCTTTCTTGTGGGTACCAAAATAGAAACCCAATTAGAGAATCTGATCAGTGCTATGATCTTGGCTTCATACATTCTTTTGATTTCCTTTTCAATAGAAGGAAATAGAATGGGTTTAATCCTTCTAAGATTTTGTCTAAAAGGTTTCTGGTTTTCTTTTAAGGGGATGGTGTGTTGTATTATGTTGGTGTCATAGGACTTAAGGTCCTCATAATTCCAGGCAAAAACATCTTGGAATTCCTTTAGCAGTTTTATGTATTTTAGTTTTCTTTAGGAGTTAAAGACTTTGAAAGTTTTATCAATTTAGGACCTTCCTCAGAACCTATGTTACACTCCTTTATATCCGATTTTAAGGGTTCCGTTTTCAGCTTTATAGGGACATCGTTTGAATCAAAAAATACTCTAAAGGAGTTAATCCTTTGGGCGTGAAATTGTCTTTGAGATTGATGATTTTAAAGTCTTCGTCAATTATCTCATCAATTTAAATTTGCTTTAGGTTTTCAATATTTTATTTTGTAAACTTTGTGGATGGAATCTATCTATCTCTTCATCTTCTAATATGTTGATTTCTACTTTATCTATAAAATCAAGATCTAATGTCATGTTAGTATCTATGATGCTATTTACAAATTCTTCATCTAAAGTTAGAAAATTATTTGCTTGTTGGTCATTAGTGAATACTTGCCAGTTTTTTAAGTTGTCAGGGATAGCAGGTTTGTGCCTAACCTTAGCAGAGTATCGATGGTTAGGTTGAACTACTCCTCTACAACTGTTCCTCTATAAAAACCTAACCTTGGATCTCTAGTCATATATACAGTGTTGATTTGTTTTATAACCAACTCAGAATCTCCCATGATAGAGACTCTTATGGCTCTTAACCTTTTAACCAATTTTAGACCTAAAAGAAATGCTTCATACTCAGCCATGTTGTTAGTGCATTTGAAGGTCAACGTGTAGGCATGACCCTCTGAATGATCATTCTCTAAGTTGTAAATTCACACTCCTGCTCTTGGACCTAATTTGTTCACTGACCCATCGAATTCAAGATGCCATAGTATTTCATGTTCATAATTCTTACTGTCTGGGGGAACAAAATCTCCTTTGACTAAGGTATCTTGATAATCTTTTTTATCTGAAATCTCTTGAATTTGGACAATTTGATTTTTTGCTACAACTGCAATTTATTTTGGTTCTGAAGTAATGTTGTTTGAAGTATCTTCTTGGTTTGGTTCATCATTGTATAGAATGAAAGAGTCGATGTCCGAATGCGTGGTATATAGGAAAGTTTTGAGGCCTCTCTTGGCTACTCACTACATACTTCATCAGGGTCTCTTTGTAAAGTTTTTTAGGATGTCCAAAGACTAAAATGGTGGCATATGACATGTCAAGTTGTAAAGATCCTTGGAGTTTGCCCCCCCTATGATCTAGACAACATCATGCCATATTTAGGTGGTATATTAGCAACAACTATGTCCATAAGAATGGTCTTAGCAGGGTATTGTACTAAGGAAACACACAGGTCTTTTATTAGTCCTAAGCACTTAACTTGACTTGAATCAAATGAAAACAGGTCCTTGTAAGGCCTAGCTATATCCAAGTTGAATTTCTCCATAACAGATTCAGGCATTAGATTGTGTGAAGCCCCAGAGTCTAGCACAACATTGTGTAGGAGTTTATCGTGAATGTTAAGGCTAATGTAAAAGGGTGGTATCCCTCCTTCTATTGGTTTTCCATTAACATCAGGACCAAAAATAATTTCAGGTTGATCATCAAATAGGTTAACAGAGTCTTCATTCTCAATGAAGTTGAAGGATTTGCTTATTTTAGATTTGTAAGTTTCATGTTTAATCAGCTCTTTTAAGGGAACCCAGATTTTCAATTTGGCTACCTCTGCCCCCAAATTGAAAGGAAAAGGGGATTTCTCTGTTTGAATGTTTGGAATTTTAACAATAGGGTTTGGAGTAGTTTGTTCTTCTTTCTCAGTGTTTAGAGTCTTTTTTAGTGGATTTTCTAATATAACTTATGGAGACTGTTCCACTGTTTCCTTGGAGGGAACTAAAGTGGCAGGTTTCTCATTAGAAGGTTGGTTATTGTTTACATCTACAATGGTGGGACTAGGAGGGTTTTGATTTGGTCTAGAGAGGATTTGGAGAGTTTTTGTAACTGGAACTGCTTTAATTTTCTTAAGCTGATTTGGTACTTCTTTCTTGTTTTGGTCAAGAGTGCCAGTGTTATTTTTTCTCCTCAAATTGTACTGTTTATGCACTTCGTAGATAGCAGAATCATACCCTTGCTTGTAGTTGAATGATTCTCCAGATTGGGTTTGGAACTGCTGAAGCATGTGTAATTCTTGATCATCTTGAGTCAAGAAAACTGTTTCCTCCTCATCTAATCCCATTAAGTTAATTTGTGTGTCTTTCTCGGAGTCTTCTGAAAGGGAAGTTCCAACATAGTTTTCTTGGAAAGGAGGTCTAATATTCTAATCAGACCCATTTTTTCCAGTTTTTTGGTTTTGATTCTTTCTAAAGTTTGGATTTCCCACTGGAGGTGCCTGTTGATTATCCCAGTGAGGCTTTCTTTCAATGTAAACCATCCTATCCATAAATTTTTCCATTCCTTTGGCTAGGGCATCCATTTTAAGGTTAAAGGGTGAGGTTTCATCTTTCAAGGGTGCTCTTCGTTCATTCCTAACCCTAGCTCTTTTTGCTAGCAGATTAGCTTCTACACTAACTGCTACTGCATATCTTCTAGAGTTGGTGGATTTCTTTCTCTAAGTTGAAATGCCATATCAGTGTCAAACCCATCTGGAAACTTTATCAGAGCTAAGCCAGGTGGGGGTCTAAGGTCGACTGGTATTGCATTGTATACACTGTTAAATCTAGTACATTATTCTTGAACTATTTCATTTGGTCATATCCTAATGTTTTCATACTCTGAAAGAATTTGAAGAGGGTTTCTTTTCTTTTCCCATCTATTTAAAAATTACTGCTGAAAAATTTCTAAACTATCTATACTATTGTTAGGCAGAGATCTAAACCATGTTCTCACATCACCAGCTAGAGTTTGCGCAAAAATTCTCATTTAGACGTCTCCAATATCAATTTCATGCAATTCGAAATGATTTGTCATCTTTCTTGTATGTTGTTGTGATGTGTAGGATCCTGTGCCATCAAATAAGATAATTTTATTTTGGTAGTCTTGTGGCATGGTACCTTGTGGAGCAGGTAACGCAAGAGAAGCATTTGCCATGGCTCTAAGTTGGGCAGGACTGAGAATTGGAGTTTGGATTCCCGGGGGTGATACAAGGGGTAATGAGGAACTAGGAATAATGGGTGCCTGATGTGTAATGATAGGTTGATGGGGAAGTGAAGGTATAAATGGAGGTGAGGAATGAAATTTAGAGATGTGAGGGAATAATGGTGAAGTAAAAGAAGTTGAAGCTATTTCAAAAAGTTCAGGGATATTAACATTAGTGAGGGGTGACTGAGGGGAATTTAGACGATACTGATCAATTGACAAGTTTGCCCTTTGGACTTCAAGTTCAGCTGTAAATTCTGGATCTAGAACTATGTCATCAAGTGCACTCTCCGACCTGGTTCTAAATAGGGAAAGGTCAAAATACTCATCAAAGAGGAGGTCTTCTAAAAGAAACCACTCACCCGGGTAGGAATCTGCTTTAATTTAAGGTGTAGGACTGACTGAACTTTCTTGTCTTCTTGATATTCTTGAAATTAGATTAGGATTGTCAAATACTTGGGGAGGGTTTGGATCAGGATTGGCCCTAGAATAATGAGTTCGCCTTAAAGCCAAATTTCAAGCCTTTTTCTAAGTATTTCTTTCTGTGAAATTTTATAAATAACTTCTAATAAACCCTTCAAGAGGCTTGAAATAAAAATTTGAAATTTCTCAAAGGTTTCTTAAGGCTAAGGGTTTGAATCCCCAGTATGGTCACCACTACGTTATCACTCATAAATCTTCCCTAGAAGTTAGAAAAAGAAGGAATAATCTAAAGTAACCAGAAACCTAATCTTTTAGACTCAGGTTCTAGCCAACCTAAGTCTAGAGAGGGCTCTCTCTTTATAATTTAACTTTATTTTGGTGGGATATTAGGCTAGTTCTTAGTGATCATAAGGTTTTGATTTTCATTGGGTGGTGGAATTCTAGGAACATATGGAAAGAGCAAGGCTTTCAATCCATTGGGCTATGGAGTCAACCAAAGGATGGATTAACTAGATTAGATCAATCACTAAAGGGAGAGTTCGCAGGGATGAGGTAGTCCTAACCAGGGTGAAAGGGTAATGAAGAATCCTTAGACCACGATCAACATGAAGAGCAGAAAGTGATCATGAGAAAAGGGAATTTAAGAATCCTTTACTATAGACCTAGGGGGGAAACTACAAAATTAAGGGAGCAATTAAGAATTTCCAAAATAAGAAAGTTTAGCATAAAACAATAAGAATGTAAATAGTCAAGACAGAGAGCATTAAAGCCAATTTTGAAATATCATTCCTAGTTTAACATTCAGATTTCATAGAAACACATATGATTATTAATAAACATAAAGGGAAACAATAATACACATGAGAGAGAGAATACTTTTTTGATTTCTGCTTTACACAAGAATCCTGTGAAATATCTTTACTTTATTCCTTGATCCAGCAAGCCAATCTAGTCTTGATACAATAACACTTTAACTTTAGAGAAAAATGTCTATAGAAATGTCTTTGAATACACTCTCAATACTTCGAAAGGTTAAGTATTTATACAAAAAGCATTTACAAAATATCTTAAAACAATATGAGAATTAATCTAGGAAATCAAAACATCTTCAAGCATGAAGATAGAGAGAGATGGAAAACTGCATCACGTTGTCCCTTTTAATGTGGTTGTGTTGGCTGTTGCAGTTGAACTTGAGCCCTTTTAAGCTGGCTAATATGTGCATGCTGGAATCATCTTTGTATTTAACCTTTGACTGATACTCTTTACCTGTTACTCTTTGACCCTGTTTACCTGTTTTCATCTGGCTACTATTTAGATTTACTTTGGTAACTTATAGTAAATCTGTCATTTTTTCCACCATTCATCTTCAGGTAACTTTAAATTGAGCATCCTTCTATATATATCATCTACCTCTGTGTATTGGGAAAATCTAGGCTTGGCGACAAATAGATGTTTCACCTCATGCTCTAGGAAGAATAGATTTTCTAAAGTATCATATAATACTTTCCCTATTGGCAATGCTTTAACTCTTGAAGTGCTTGCCTGTTCCTTGGAAAATTTATTTAAACTGTCAACATAGTCCAATTGGATCATAAGTTTGTCATCAATTACTATGGGATTGGGAAGGCCTTTATCCCTCAAAATTTGAAGCTTTGCCATGAATCTGTCAATACCAACCTGGATGTTGTGGCATTTTTTTCTAGGTTAAGAATAAGGTTTCTTTTAGAAAGAACCTTCTTGATTTTAATGATGGCTTTAGTTTGGTCCTCCACACCAAGATCACTTAGCTCCTCCCTGTTCTTGCTATTCAAGAATTTGATGAATTGATTAGCCTCTTCAGGCTGGTCTCCCAAGTATTCCTTGATCTTTTGTATTGCTTTGATGGGCACTTTCACCAATTTTGTTTGCTCGAATATTACTTGAATTGATGGCCAAATATCATTAACAGAGTCAATGATATTGACCTAGAGCATTTCCTTAGTTTTTCCTAGTTGCTTTTTCAATGTTAGATCCTTCTCTAGGAACTTAACCTTCTCACTCATCCTTAGGGATTTCTGTGCTTCTTCTTTCTGTTGTATTTGGGCAAGTTTGCAGTCAATTTCTAGGCTTTCTATTTTCTCCTTAAGCTTTTTTAGCTTTGTTGCTTGGATGAACATTTCCTCCATGGATTTCACTAACTCTATTGTCTTTTCTATTGATGTACCTGTAGTTTTAGACTCAATTGTGATTGGCAATGATGCAGTAGGTGGAGTTGTTGGTGCTAAAGGGGCTGCCAATGTTAAGGGAACTGTAGTAGAGACTGTGGGAATACAAGTCTGTGGAGTGGTGGCCAACTCACCCTGTTTCGACTGAATCAATGTATCCAACTCTTTCTCAGTTTCTTTCAGCTGATCATTTAGCTTAAGGACCAAGTCCATAAGCTCTTCTTGTTCTTTCTGAGTTTCTAATACTTCTGCTGTTTGTGGATCATGAAGATGTACAATTTTGAGCTGCTTTGAAATCATCATTCTTCTTTTTAATTAACCTTTCTGCAAATTTCATATCTTTGGGATCATGTCCCAAATATATGATTGAATCCTCCAAGGACTTGATTCTGGTACCCTTGGCCTGTGAGGAGACCTTTTCTAGTTGAAACCGTGTTGATATATTATTCGACGAATTTTGTAACTGGTGGGCTGCAATGGATTTGCTTGTCAATGTGGAATACAGCATCCCTCCTGTCCATTTATGCAATTCAACCTGGTCAATAGAACGTATGTCCTTTGCCAACACTTCAAAATCTATCTTCTGGTAGTCAGCTGCTAATCTGGGCTGCTAAGTGGTGGGCTTCAAGAAAGTCATCTACATTTTTCCTTCTTTCACATCAAAGGTTGACATAAGCCTTGTTTGGTTGGTGGGAGCCATTTTGAGGTACTGTGCATATCTTTGGGCTTTTAACTTGTCATTCCTAGCCTTTATTTCCTTGTACGTTTCTCTGATATCCTAGTCTTGGTCAGCTGGAATCCTTAATGAGGACACTTCCACACTTTTCTGTTTTTCCAACATCTATGCATGTGATGTGGAAGGTTCTTGTGTTCCTCTAGAGGGAGTAGCATGTCTCCTCCCTTCTCTTTCTATGCTTGTGGCTCCAACTGTTTCTTCTGTGAATTATTTCTCGACGAAATAATTTAACCTTTGCCTTTCGACATCTGTTTGTGAAATGGCTCTGCCTGAAGGAGTGGCCTCCTCCCTGTCTCTTTTGAGAGTTCTCTCCTCATTGAGCGGATTTTGCATGATAGGGGGAGTACTCATGATGGGCTCTAGCAGTCTTGTTGATCCAGGTCTGGGTGTGAAGAAGGACCTTTCCAAGACCTTTTACTTTCGTGATGTGTTAAAATTGCTTTTTAAGAAAACGTTAAGGAATACAAGTGCATGCAAAAACAAAGAGGAACAATATAATCATCAGCACATGGAAACATAAGCCATTGTTAATAGAGTTCACCCACAGGGGACTACATCTCCGGGCCCCAGTCAAGGTGGTGTAGGTCGGTGCATTAGGTGTTGTCAATAAAAGTGATGTACATAAGATTTTTATGTCTCTATCATACAAGGACGAAGGCCCTCAATCAGGAGTGGCTCTAAGATATATTCCACAACTAGAACTCTCAATAAAAACTCCTATTAGTATGACACAAAACATGCATGGTGCACATCCTATCAACAAGGCACAAAAGGGATGTCAAAGCAAAACACATGCACAATGACAACAAGAGTATCCTAGAAACATACAATAAGGGATCTCAAAGTATAAAGTACATCATATGAAGATTCCTTATAACACGAAGCAAGGAATCATGACAACATGAAAATAAATAAGATTATGCTTCAATACCAAGCTAGGATCTGTAACATAATGTAAAAGAAGAAATATATGAAATAATCATATACCTCACACCAACCACACGCCATCTGAAGATATGAATGAAGAAGTTGATAAAACAATCCACAATGAACATCTGTTCACATAATCATTGCACAGGCACAGGCTGCTCCTAATCTGTCATGGTCTCACTATGAATGGCCATATGAAGAAGCGCTGCTCTGAAGAAACTGTCAAAGTGCTGAAGCTTGCTGAAACACTAATCTCACGGCATGAATATGCAAGTAGAATAAGCGATCAAAGAGGAATCAATCAAGGAAGAATTAATCAATAGATGAAATGATCACAAGAATCAATCAAGAAGACATTGATCCAAGATGAAGAAGAATCGATCAAGAGAAATATAATTGATCATAAAGAGAAGAATCATTTGGGTCTTCTCGCTCGGTAGCTCTATGGCTATTTGGCCATATAGCACTCAAGTTTGTCTCTCGCTCTACAAATATGCCATAATTTCAAGCACTCTCGGGCTATCATGCTTCGTTGTAGCTCTCTATGGCACTCTAGCTATCTCTATGCAATTCTTGGCCCTCTCATTCTGCGGTTCTCCATCGGCGCAATCTCCTCATTGAGGTCTCTAGCACTCAGACTCTCTAGCATTCCCCAACACAGGCTCTCGGGCTCTTTAGTACAGACTCTCTTGCTCTGGCGCGTCGCCCTTAGGCTTTCTGTCATACCATTGCTACACAACCTTCCACCCTCTCTCCTCGGCTCTGTAGCACCCATCATGTTTTATACAAGTTTGGGACAAGGCTGCATCTAAATCAGAGTTGTTTCCTTTCAGAATAGAAGCCGTTTTCTTATAAGCATCAGCTGTTGTAACAAAACTTTGGAAATAGCCTTCTTGTTGTTTTAAAATAGAAATACACTGAAAACTGACAAATCTGACAAATCCCTTTAAAGCCAAACTTCAAAACAGTTTAAATTAGCCCTATAAAACTTATCGGGTCCACTTTAATTGCTTATTTCATCACATAACTGATTTGGCCGAAACCGGAAATATACTAAAAAGTCTGAATTCCCGAATCTCAAATTTTATAAAATCAGATCTATTATTCCGTCAGGTCCACACCTAATTGCAAGTCAGGATCGTTGATCACTGACGCCGATTTAATCATGGTCGTTGATTGGCTTCCTGACCCGGTGGCTGAGATTAAATTGCGTATCGCTATCGCGTCGGCCCAAGGTCCTTCAATGATATGATGGCATGTGTCGATGATGATCACTGATTGCTCCGATCACCAATATCGACGATCGCTAATCGCAGAGGTGTCGATCCTTGACCTTTGGGTTTCGCTAATGCTGATCACATGGACAACTCTCTGACATCACTGATTGCCTACCCCCAACTTTGATATTAGAGATCATGATCAAGGGTCCTAAGGCCCACCTTAAGTCTGCCCTTTGGAATATGAAGATTGTGATTTGCCTCTTAAGGCTTAAAGTCCAATTTTTATGGAAAAACCTTATTTTCATAAGGATCAAGCTGACCTTCGTTTTGTGATAACTTCGTCATCTAGACTCGGATTGATGAACCGTTCGCACCTCCATGATCAGGAAGATGAGCTCTTCGATTTGGTCCTGATTCGACATCATTATGATCACTTTGATTTTCGAGAATTTCCATGCCATGGTGTCTAAAGATCCACCTGGATCAATCCTTCCCATTGAGGAGCTTTTGGTCCTCCAAAATCATATAAAGTAATCTGCGTCTTTCTATGTACCCTATTTGCATCATAGTTTCCTGAAAGGGTCTTGCTCCCATCTCCTTCACCTTTGTCCTTTGGAGCCTTAAGCGATGAGCCGACACCTGCTACTTTGCAACCTATAGTACATGGATTTGCAATTATATGCTTTAAAAGACATGACCAAATAAATGTCCCATACTTGCCACGAGTTTATAACTCATACTCGGTGGTCAAGCTTATAATAAGATGGATGTAATACTCCAGATATGACAATAAGGCCAACTCATTTTGGTTGCTTCAGAAAGCGATGGAAAACACATCATCACTGCAACACATGATTTACGTTCATAAGTCTAATAATATTGTTTCGACACATGATGGAAACACGACATCATTTTTACAATTTAACATGCGACACCAAATAAGACCAGACATCATTATTATCATCACTTTTACACTTTAAAAATGCAACAAATGATTTACAAAGCACGACCATGAAATGACAGCAAGTCAAAAAGACCATTTTTCACTTATCAATGTGAATGGGTGACCTCCTTGAGGTTGTTTTGCTTGTCGAACAACTTCTCTTCCTACTTCACACACCAACGCTTTGTTTTTAAGGCACTGCTTTGGATGGAGCTTCCAACAAGTGCCTCTCTAATGGCCATTTCTATCGCAATGACTGTAGTAGGCTTTCTTCCTTCATATATGCTTAACCTATTTCTTTTCATGCAGTTGAGAGGGTCTTCACTCCTCATCCTTGTGAGTGTTTCCATCCTTTTCCAACACTTGGAAAAGGTATGGTTAGGTAAACCACAAAAGGTGCATTTTTTTCGATGCCTTTGTCTTTGTTCATTATTAACAACATGACCATAATCAAAATGAACATTTGAATATCGAAAAGTGATTATACCATCCTTTTCTATCTTTGATGTCAGTATGGCGATGAGAGATTACCTCAGCTCTCTCCCTGCAGTGGAAACTACCATGTGATTATGGGGTGATTTCCTATCATTCTCTTTCCTTGACGAAGTCTCGGACAACTCTGACACCTTTGAGAACTCTCCTTTGGTGTACCTTGAGCCTACAAATCAAGGTTCATGCATAACCTCCAAAGGTTGGGTCATGGCTTGGTGGTTAGCACCAAGCTCTTTCTCCTCATGCCTCGTCTTTGTAAGGAGCCTCATATTTGTCCCTGTAATTGGGATCTCCAAATCTCCAATAGAAATAATACTATGAGAAGATGAAATTGAAAGGAAATCAACGTCTTTTACTTTATCTTTTGATTTGGAAAGAACTAATGAGGGATGCTCACCATTCAGTGTTGGTCGATCGCATTCCCCGACTTCTTTCCTGACATACTCAAGTCCTGCCTGACGGGATAATTCCTCTACTTAGATGGGATTGACAGTGACTTGGCCATTAATGCTTAAGCCGTTTCCTTCATATCCCATTCTCTTCAGCAATTTGGAGCCAATTCCCGTGGTATGATTTTCAAACACAGCGAAATCATCATCAGGAGATATACATGAAGATGGAGAACTACTTTTTACCTCACATGGGTTATGTTGCAGCTTTTCCAAGACCTCATCCTTTGCTTGTAGCTATAGTAGCAAACTCTACTTCTCCTCCTTTTCTTCATGTAGAGGCATCTTCAATTCATCATTCTCTGTTTGAAGATTATTTCTGTCTTGCTTCAGTTCTTTCATGGCCTCTTCTGTGGCTTTCAATTGAAGCTATAATCGCTCTTTTTCCTCTGTTTCTTTCTGTATAGTTTTATACATAATTTCCACCTTCTTGGAAATGTTAAGCATGGTCTCGCACATGGCTCTTTCATCCTTTTCCATTGCGCATTCCATTGTTCACATTGCAATTTACATCAATGTAAGACCTGCTCTGATACCAGTTTATCCAAGTCCAATTTTGAAGAAGGACCTTTCCAAAACCTTTTACTTTCGTGATGTGTTAAAATTGCTTTTAAGAGAACGTTAAGGAATACAAGTGCATGCAAAAAATAAGAGGAACAATATAATCATCAGCACATGGAAACATAAGTCATTGTTAATGGAGTTCGTCTAGGAGGGACAACATCTCTGGGCCCTAGTCAAGGTGGTGTAGGCCGCTGCATTAGGTGTTGTCAATAAAAGTGATGTACACAAGAGTTTGTTGTCTCGATTATACAAGGACAAAGGCCCTCACGTAGGAGTGGCTCTAATAGATATTCCACAATTAGAACTCCCAATTAAAACTCCTATCAGTATGACACAAAACATGCATGGTGCGCATCCCGCCAACAAGGCACAAAAGGGATGTCAAAGAAAAACACATGCACAACGACAACAAGAGTATCCCTAAAAAATACAATAAGGGATCTGAAAGTATAAAGTACATCATATGAAGATTCCTCATAACATGAAGCAAGGAATCATGACAACATGAAAATAAAGAAGGTCCTGCATCAATATCAATCTAGGATCTGTAGCATACTGTAAAAGCAGAAATATATGAAATAAACATATACCTCACACCAACCACAAGCCATCTGAAGATATGAATGAAGAAGTGGATAAAATGATCCACAGTGAACATCTATTTACATCATCATTGTGCAGGCACAGTCTACTCCCAATCTGTCATGGTCTCATTACGAATTGCTATATGAAGAACCGTTGTTCCGAAGCAACTGTCAGAGTGCTGAAACTTGTTGAAATACTAATCTCACGACATCAATATGCAAGAGGAATAAGCAATCAAAGAAAATCCATCAAGGAAGCATCAATCAGCAGATAAAACGATCACAAGAATCAATCAAAGAGGCATTGATCCAAGATCAATAAGAATCGATCAAGAGAAATATAACTGACCATAAAGAGAAGAATCATTCGGGTCTGCTCGCTCAGTAGCTCTATGGCTATTTGGCCATATAGCACTCGAGCTTGTCTCCCCCTCTATGAATTTTCCAGAACTTCAAGCACTCTCAGGCTATCATGCTTCGTTGTAGCTCTCTGTGACAGTCTAGCTATCTCTGTGCAATGCCTGGCCCTCTCTTTTTGCAACTCTTCATCTGCACAACCCCCTCATTGAGGTATCCGGCACACAAGATCTCTAGCATTCCCCAACAGGCTCTCAAGCTCTTTGGTATAGACTCTCTTCACCTGGCACGACACCCTTGGAATTCTTGTCATACCATTGCTACACAACCTTCCGCCCTCTCTCCTCAGCTCGGTATCACCCATCGTGTTTTATACACGTTTGAGACAAGGCCGCATCTAAATCGGAGTCGTTTCTATTCAGAATAGAAGCCGTTTGCTTAGATTGTCGATTTAATCGTAGTTGTTGATCTGCTTCTTGATCTGACGACTGAGATTAAATCACATATCATTGCTGCATTGACCCAGGGTCCTTCGCAAATATATTGGCATGTGCCGATGTCGATCGCTGATATTGGCGATCGCCAATCGCAGGGGTCCTGATCCTCGACCTTTGGGTTTCGTCGACACCGATCGCATAGAACCCTCTTTGACATCACCAATTGCCTGCCCCCGACTCCGATATCAGAGATCACTGATCGGGGCTCCTAAAGGCCTGACTTAAGTCTGCCCTTTGGAATATGCCAATTGCGATTTGCCTCTTAAGGCTTAAAGTCCAATTTTTATGGAAAAACCTTATTTTCTTAAGGATCAAGCTGACCTTGTTTTTGTGATAACCTCATCATCTGGACTCGGATTGACGAACTGTTCACACCTCCATAATCAGGAAGATGAGCTCTTCAATCTAGTCCTAATTCAACATCTTTTTATCACTTTGATTTTCAAGAATTTCCAAGCCATGTTGTTTGAAGATCCACCCGGATCACTTGTTTGAGTCAATTCTTCTGATAAGTTTGGTTGTTCGGACTCTTCTTCCACTTGGGGTATTTGTTTTGCTTGTTGTTCATTGTGTGCTTATGATTCCCTTTGGGCTTGGGATTCTTCTGGTACTTGTATGAAATAATCTTCATCAAATATCCTCTCTAGATCAATTAATGCATTTTCAAAGGCAGCTTCAGTGCTATCTCTGTCTGCTAGAGTATTTTCCACCCATTCCAATTGATTTGCATTTTTTTCTATCTTAGGGATTTTGTGGTGGATATAGGGAGACAACTTGTTTTTTTGTCTTCTATTGTAGATGAAATCAAAGGGGTCATATCTCCATATGAAGATTTGTTTCAGTTTGAGCCTTTGAAGGATTTCTTCTACTACTCTTCCAGATTCTTGACTATTGCACACAAAGGGTCCTAGTTGATCTTTGATTTTGAGTTGAGCCTTCTTTTTGACTTTCACAAAATGTACCTCATCTGATTTGATTATCTATTTGTATTACTCTAGAGCAAATAACCTCACTGGGAGGTATCTGGGTAACTTTTATGGTGCTAACTCACAACCATAGATCCTAATTTCAGTGTGATTTTGGTACAAGTACCAACCTCCCACTTTGTGTTGTTTTGAAAGCTGTAGGATCCTCCTGATATCTGAACTGATTCTTGGAGGAGGACTTCCTAGCAGCATGGTCACTACAGGATGTACAAAAAGATATATTAAGTCTGTGTATGGATATGGTGATTCAAATTTGTGGATGAGAGGAGTCCAGAAAACTACTAACCTAGGGTTGCCTCTAGTATCAAGTTTTTGAAGAGTAAATGGGAATTTATCAGCTTGATAATATAAGAAAAGGTGGTACAAAACTGAGGAGTACTTAAATACTCTTTCATTGTTCATTCTCAAGAACTGATCATGCATTTTGTCTTCTATGTACTTGGCATAATCATACATGATAGCAGGGGGTTGTCTTGTGGTAAAATGGACATGAAGGCAAGAATGATTTCATCAACATACTCACTTGTAGTATAGCCTAAGACACTAGATATCGTTGACACAATGTCCTGGCCAAGTTTAGAAAATATGTTCCACATGTATGGGGGAGGATCCTTTAGAATATGTTTCTCTTCCACAATGAAGGTCTGGAATATTTCAGTAAGTCTGGTTGGGGTAATCTTGGGGAATTTTTCTAGCAGGTCTCCAATGGAAATCGGGGTCAGATTTTGTCCAAGTTGCAACTGTAGCATTTCATTGATGGATTCAGCAATGATGGTGAAAAGTACAGTATGGTCAGGGGACATCACTGCTCTTTGGCTAGGAATGTAGTTTGTATGGCAATAATGGACAATTTTGGGAAAGATATGTATTGGAAGGAATTGGTACTTGGGTAAATTAGACTCCCAAAGACTTATTTTGTCTACATGGTTTAGGTACTGGTCTTTGTACCAATAGCATAATTTAAGTGGGGATTCATGCATAGAGGTGTCCTTGATTTGGAAGTATTTGACTGCCAAAGGGAGATGGTCTAAATCCATATGGGGAGTTGAAACTAGTCAAACATCCATAGCAATTGGAGCAGCCATTCTTAGTTCTTGTGGATTTAAGAATGGGGAAAAGGGTTTTCATTCAAATTGGGGAAATATGGTTCAAATACAGAGTAGTCTCGGGGTCACAGGGTGGTTCTTTTACTTAATTCCTTAATAATTTCCAAGAAATAAAGTAATAGTTTCAAGAATGAGACAGGATTTACGGTGAATTTGGATAAATACCTAGAATTTCAAGGAATTTTGGCTATGAACTGGTTGACGGGAGATTGTGCATAGTAGCAGAAGGTCTACATGAATTGGAGGGTTGACTGGGAGTTTAGTGGCTTTTGCAGGTTGGTGGTTGGACATTGTTAGTTTCTTGCATGGAGTTCTGGAGCATTCTTTCATGATAAAACATAATAATGAGGTTTTTTGGTTTTATATGCAAAGTCAACCTTTGGTGGGCACATGGGGAATGGTACGTTTGGCTTTTCGCGAGATAATGTGATGCTTTGTTGTCTAGCGGGAGATGGTAAGTGATTTTGATCGTAGTGCTTTCGTGAGATGGGTGGTTTCGAGGGGAGGTTGCCTGATTCCACTCATCGGGTGCCACGTAGCATTGGGGCCCAAAGGAAAACAACCCATATCGGGCAGGTAAAGGTCAGGTGTTGGAGGCCGCCCGATATGGTTAATAACCATCAGATTTAATGGGAGTGATCGCATTGTGATCAGGGTGGGGATTTTATACGAAGGGAAATGGAGGGGCCCGATGAATGATTAAGCAAGGCAAGTTTTATTTAAATGGTGGCTTAAGGCAGGTTTAGGGCGTCAGGGGTGATTTGATTGGTGGAGGGTTGGATTATTAATTAATCATAGATCGCTTAATTAACTCTTTTAGTTGGATTGGTTTATTATAAATTTTATGTTTCAAACTTTCGGGGACGGGGTACTAATATAAGGTTTTATTTTATAACTATATGGGGAAAGGGTTTTATTTCTTTTTTTGGGATTTAATGCATATAAAGTTAGAAGTTAATAATGAAAATGAAAAAGCGTTAAAGTGTAATGTATTTCATTAATTTTCTATTGTCATAAACACATTATACTTAGGCTTAAAGTATTTTTAGGTTTTTCAAAAAAAGGGTCTTTTTCATGGGGGTGATCACTTCTCCTAGGACAACAAGGTTTTATCCTCAGAAAAAGGGGTTTATTAGGGTAAAATGACTTTTCCTTAGGAAAATGATATTTTTTCTTAGGAAAAGGGATTTGTTTGGGAATGTGAATGAATTGAAGGGAGTGAATGTTTATGAGGGCATTTTTAGTGCTTATGACCTGTAAATCATTGGGCCAAGGGTCGGTCCTTCCAGAAGTCAGAGAAATGTTCTGATCCCCTTTCACTTAAGATTTTGGGTACTTAAGAATTTTTATTAGAAATTAGTTAAGTGAAAGGTCTAATGAGTGAGGGAAGTTAATCAATTTGACTTTGTGGGCTTGATGCATGTCCAATTTTCATCCATACTTAGAACTTTTATGATGAAGGTGATCAATATGCTTTTATCTAACAATCATAACAATTCTACAACCTTTCTTCTACTTACCCACCTACTCATCCTACCATTTTTACTTCTCTTTATTAGGGTGCACTTAAGCTAGAAAACCATTATAAAAACATTTTCTTTTCTTTTACAATAGTAATCTAACTAAGTCTAACCTTATTACATCCAAGGGCTCAGATTAAACAATTGAGATCCTTTTATTCAGTCTACCTAATCTAATTATCTGCCAAGATCCAAACAGTTTGTTCAGATTTCATTCTCTATCTATAAGCATAAAATTGAAAACATGAAATAGTCAAGTTTAAACATTTTCACTATCATGGATTATGGCAAAGGTAACAAGCTGCACATAATGATTTATTCTGCATCAAAAGTAACTAGGAGTGGCATTTTGACTTTCACACTTTCATGGTGTTTTCTTTTCTTGGGGTTCATTTTTTCATCTTTTTTGACCCTTTTTTATTCTTTTCGTCCTTTTATTTTTCTTTAGGACATATCCTCTTTACATTTTTTATTTTTTTGAATATGGAAAGCATTTTCAAAAAGAAAAGGTATGTACATATTATAGGTTTAATCTTAGCCATTAAAAAATTATGACTCCTATTGGTATAGGAACCTAACACACCCTCCGATGTTTTATTGGAAAACATGGAAAAGATCACAAGGTAAGTGCTAAAAGTGGAGAAATTTGTTAAAAATAATAAAAGTATCCATTTGTGAGTATAGGAGACATTGAAGAAGTCACGAGAAATGTATAAGCTTAGAGATGAGAGACATAGAGTTGATAAGTCACTCAAAGTGGGAGGCAACTTAGAAATGAAAGGATATATTGTTCTAGTAATAAGTAAAAGACTTTGTGGTATTTTCCTTTTCACATGTTGGAGAAGGTGGGGGATAACACCTGCATAATCAATCTACTACAATACATTCACATTTAATTAATTGCATCTCGAGAATTTGAAACTCTATGAACCATCCATGTCAAATTAGGAAGAATAATAGTTCCTACTGACCATAGAGAACTTGAGAGTAGATAATTAGACAAATTTAGCATAAGACATAGTTTTGTAGAGAAAGTGTAGAACTACAAGACAAGGGTAGTATGACCTTTGATAGCTTACGTTGAAAGGACAAATTATATGTAAATAAAAATGGTACTCAAGGGAGAAGACAGAGGAAATTTTTCCTGACCTCATTTAGTAATGATTTTGTGGACCTAAATCTTCCATAAATTGGGAGGTATGATATTGACTGTCATCATTCAAATTTTCATCTAGATGGATACTTTGTGGGTGGAAAATATTAGAGGAATAATCTTGTAGGACCATTTTAGCAATAAGCCATAGTTTGGAAAATTTGGGTTAAGAATCATTTGAGATATTTTGAAGCATTTTGGGTTTTCAAATAAATTTCTTTTGGCTAAATCATTATTTTGTTGGAATATATAACATTATAAACATCAATACCATTCCAACGATGCAAGTTTCACCTCAATCATAGGAAATATATGAAATTTACGCCCCCTGCAAGTTAACCTACCTTATTGACTAGTATGGAAGAAATTGATGCCATGTTTTCCCCCATTATGCACACACGTTGGGAATACTCTCTCCCTAGACCAACCCACCCCCAGTAACTTTGACAAAGTGTTTTGCCTCATTAGGGGAATTTTAAGGTCTAAAATGGGCCTCCTAAGGAAATTATAAAATAGTAGTAGAAATAATAAAATAATATTAGATTACATCATCAAAGTTTAGAGGGAAAAAAGAAAAAACTATTTTTTCAACTCGTATTTTCAACTTATCTCGCTATGGGTTTACTCAAACTTTGAGTGGAAATACGCATTCGATGAAAATGTTGATTCCTCATCCAAGGAGTAGCCATGTTTCACACTTTTGATGGAGCCTACTACACGAAAAATGAAAAATACATGAAAAATGTGATTGCAATCACATTTGTTTTTAATGTATTTCTCATTTTTTGTGTAGCAAGGTCCATCAAAAGTATCTGACATGGGTACTCCTTGGATGAGGAAATAAATTTTGCATCCAAAGGGTACTCCCACTCAAAATTTGAGTAAAACTTTAGGGAGATAAGTTGAAAATACAGTTTGAAAAAGTATTTTTATTATTTTATTATTTTTAATATTTTTACTTTTTTGCTCCAAAAATGGTGAATCATCCCCATGGTTGACATCATCACTTGATTCCTATTGGTTATTATAAATTTTATTTTGGTTGAACATTTTTATTAGGAGGCCCATTTTATACCTCAAAATTCTCATAATGCACCTAGGCCCACTCTGTACCTGGGTTGCAAAGCACTAGTGCCTCTTTTGCATGAGCGTTGGCCCTTGTTTTACACAAAATGCGCCTTGTTTTGAGTCTCTCTTTCCTCAGATTACTTCCATATGACCTTCCCTGAGTATTTAGTGTCTTATGGTCTCTCTAAAGCCTCCATTTGGTTTGTATTTGTGTTTTATTGCCTTTGGTAAGAATTGGTTTTAATTTTTCTTTGTTCTTATCATTTGGTCTCTTGAAAACTGATGTTGTTTGGTCATTGGTCACTTTGATGAATTGTTGTCTTAGTCCTCATTCTTAAAAGTGAATTTCAATCAATGATTAAAAATTTTCATATTAGTTTTCTTCATTTAAAAAATTAAGTGTGTTGAAAAGAAAAAAAATTGCATTTCCATTTAGGGTTTTGTATATGTATTGATATAGGAATAGTTGCATTGAAAGGGAAATTTTATCTTGCGTCTTGTTTGCTACATATTCTGTTCTTCATACTGATTGTTTCTTCCCTTAGCTATATTTTCATTGAAAGAGAAATATTTCCGTTTTCTCATGCTAGATTTGCATTTTAGTATATTCAGGTGACGTTCATGGTGAGCCCAAAACTAAAACTTAATAAAACATAAATAGTAACATTTTTTGAATCAAACTAAGGAGAATTTGAAACATTAATGAAAGAATTTAGAGATATGGGCTACAGATGTGTTTTGATGTCGTTAAACATAGGAGTTTTCATTTTTTTTCCAGTGTTACATCCCGGGGACGAAATCCCATTCCACTTGTGTGAGTGTATAGGATCGTTCTCCACGTATATTTGTGTATATTAGATGGTATTCAATGCACATAAAGTATATGCAAATGCTCTCATCCAACGGTTACACATTAGACAACACTACTACAGACTACACTCCCATGTACCGTCGAGTATATTTTGGGAGTCCCCTATAGGTTTCTATCCAACAATAGGTAACTAAGTATGTCACCTTGTATACTACCTTGTCTACTATGATACACCAAAAGAAACATTCGAGGAGATTGGTTTCCATATGTTAAGTCCTTGGTTCGCCAAGGTGTATATTGCAGTTCATAATTGCTTGGTAATCTTTTATGCCTAGATTAACCTATTTTTGATTTATTACTTTTTTAGTTAATAAATTTTATTATCCAACATGGAAGAACAAGATCCCCGACCATGTTGTTCACCTAGAATGCAAAATAATCCTCCTCTTCCACTAGAGGCTACTCATGTCCATCGTCAGAAGCATAAGAAGACACAAAATACTGAATCACAAACTTTGGGAACTACTTTTGGCCCTCCTCTTGATATTGATCCACCAAAATCATCTGTCGCTTTAAGTTCTGAGCCTGAGATTACATCTACTCTTGATGGTGACACTCACATAATAAAAACGTAAGTCCTTGAAACCTTGTTTCCTGATGTCATTGAACCTAACATTCCTGAGTCAAAAAATTTGATTCCTAAGGTTGTTGAACCTGAGGAGTGTTAACCATCTTCACCTATTACTTTTGGACCTTCCTCCTCTATTCCTTCATCTTAGATAGAACCGATATATATTGGACTCAGCAGTGAACCTCTTCCACATGAACTTGGAAGTATTGAAGAGATCCCATGGGAAGAGCCTTGTCCTTCTGCTCGTGTTTATTGGGAAGGACTACATTTTTATCAAATTAATCCTTTTCCTCCTCTTCAGGCTCCAACAAAAATCCTTTACCTTATTCTTTGGACTTACCCATGGATATCTTGCAGCAATCTTCGTTGGGATTTTTTACCATAACTGGAATTGATCCAACCTCTCAACCAGTGTCTGCCACTATGGTTGAGATATCAAATGTTGCTTCCTCATCTATGTTCGCAACATCACCAGAAAAAAATCTATATAATGTGGCCCGTCTGTCCCACCTGGTTATCAGTCTTTATCTATTACCTTTTCTAGTGCATCTTCTAGTCCTTAGACCTCTCCCATATCATCTAGTTTAGGAATAACATCTGGTATTTCTCTTATGAATTCCACAGAGTATGCTCCTCTTCCTCCATCTCCACCCATAATCAAGCAATAGGTTGGCCCTTATGTTAGAGGGCAAGGCTACATTGAACAACGTGACTCCTCTTATGTTGGGTACCCTCCATCTAGATCGCAGTTGCCTCCATATTCCACTCCTCCTTTGGCAAGGGGAACATATTATTAGTATACCTAAAATTTGTATTCAACCTTATTATAGTCCTCCTTATGCTAGAATGGTTTTGAATGTTTGGAAAGTTACTTTTCCTGTTCAACCTGGTTGATATTTTTGAATCCTCAACCTACACCATGTTCGTCTAAAATTCCTCTACATCCATCAGCATCTCAACAAGCTCAAATACATGTGAGCCAACCTTTACACGTTGTCTTTCCATCTCAACATTTTCCATTAGTATTTGGTACTTTCCAAGTTCTATTTACCGAGCTTGTACAAGGCACCATACGTTATCAACTGCTTGGATAAGGTACTCCTCAAGTTTCAATAGGTCAGATTATTCATAGTATGGCACAGTCCTAATAGAACTCACCTTTCCATGGGGCAGTGAAAAACCCCATCTGGCAATAATATGGACCATATCAAGGTATTACTCAAGCATCATTTCAAGTCCAACGAACCCAAACCAAACCATTCCATGAGCTTTATCATCATCCCGGGGCTGGACAACAAGGTCACTTGTATATTGGTTATCAAAATCCTCCCTATCCTGGTACCCAGGTTCCTTATTATCAGAACCCTCCTTATCTAGGGATGCAAGTTCCTATTTCTCAAGCTATTCCTTCATATCCAAGCCATCCTCCTCCAGAATTTAATTGGTAGTTGCCTTTTGTGGCTACTCTTGAATTTCCAAACTTAACTTAGCTCACTAATGACCCCATTGCTCATTCTCCATGGTGTCCAATGATTGCCACTAAATTTCCTTCTGATATGAAAAAATTGAATGGGAATCCAAGATAATACCTGTCGACAAATGTTATGATGGATCATATATGGTGTACTTTGAACTCCCTTAATGATGATTATATTTGACTTCATCTTTTCCAACGAATGCTTACAAGTACCAAAGCTAAATGGTATACTGAATTACCTAGAGCTTCGTTTCACGATTTTAGCACTTTAGGCACCACCTTCCTCACACATTTCTAGTTTCCCATCAGATACAAATTAGAACGAAACTCTCAACCAACTAAACAATCAGATTCCACTCACATCTCAGATCACATTCATGAGTGGAGATGTCGTTGTCGAAATGGTTTGCCAAATCTCTGTTAGCCCCTATAACAAAAGATGTGGTTAGAGGTGGAGTCATGACCAAAGAGAAAGTGGTTGCTGGTGTGCAATATTTGGACCTTGTTTATACCCAATTGGGCACACTCTATGATAAGATACCAAACACTATGATGAATTTGAATATTGTTCCTCCTCCACCAGGTAAAGAATATCATTCCACTGATAGCATGATTGGTTCTGTCAGTTTACAGTTAGTGAGTAAACCATTTGGTATTTCTCTCACCACACCTACTCAAAACCCTCAATCCCATCCTCCTGTAACTTTTTATTCTGATATAAATTTTATTTTATCTGATAAAGGAAAATCTCAACAACAACCTGGAAGCAAGAAGAAAGGAAAAAGTAAGAAAAAGAAAGATCCCTCACTGCATGATAAAGAAAACAAAAAAGTCCTATAATGAGAAATGAAATCCTCGATATCCATGATTGATTTTCAATGAGGATCACTTTAAATGTGATTGTCTGGACCGTGTTGAAGTGAATCAGTTTCTTAAATCTTCAACTTCTCCCACTTTTTTGATCGACCTGTTTCCCAATTAGGAGACTCATATGGTTGCTTGCGACCCTTCTCCATCTAACACAATTTTGATGCTTTCCTCCTCGAAGCTGAAATCAAATGTTATTGTGGCCACTCGAAACAAGGACTATGGTAATGTGAATCCACTGAATGTCCAAAAAACTGATCAACTCGCTAGTTCAACGTCATTGTTGTGTGATCCTACTCCACCTCTTATTTCTACAAAATTGACCTTCAAGCCTCTTAAGGGCATTATTCATAAGTCTTCTTTCAACCCTCGTTTAAGAGTCGTTGAGATTTATAATGTATTTGAAGAGTAGGATTAGTCTCCGCCAGTTATGTCAACTGTTGAAGTGTTGCAGAACTGTCCCCCCCAAAATAAGGCCTTGTTACCAGCTATCAGATATGTGGATCCATCAGATTCCAAGCTAGTGATTTTCTCTCATGAAAAATATAGCCCTCGACTTCCAGCTTAGTTGTATTTTATAATCTAGATCATCATCCATTCATCATTGTATTTTGCAAGAGGTAGCCTCGACTTGCATTATGTCATTGTCTTGCTGGAAGGTGATTGGTTTGCCTAAATTGATCCAATCGACCACAACATTGAAAGCCTTCGATGGAAGAACATACAAAACTTATGGGATTTTGAATTCCCCTTAGAAAAACTCAGGGGAAAAATATTTTCCATAGAAGTTGAAGTTATGAAGGGACCTATCGACTATAATATTCTATTGGGATAGACGTGGGTTTACACCATGGCTTCCGATGTTTCGACTTACTTCCATATGATCACGTTTCCTCACAATGCCAGGATTATAGCCATAGATCAACTATTTTTTTTTTTTTCCTCTGATTCTCATGTTACTAGAATCTTCCATCTTATAGGGGAAACTCTACATTCCTATCAGCATGTTGGAGTTAGATTGTTGAAGGATTAATCGGTTATGGGAATATTTTCACTCCCTCGTCCTGTTCTTCCCCACAGATCACCTTCGGTTGCTTATATCAACATGATATCATATTCTACAATCCTGGCTGATCCCTGGATTATACCTGATGGAATTAACATCCAAAGTTTTAGTGATTGAATGTCGTTTAGCCATGTTGAGCTAGATTATGAAGCCATGTATTTGGCTTATGAAGCTTACACCTTTTATTCAATTAATCAGGTAGATATATCACTCTATTATGGCACGTCTTCTGATCCTTTTTCTCAACTATTCTCTATTAACAAGAGTATGATGGAGATCATAATTCCATATCACATGTATGGGATGAACATCATCATTATCATTCATCCTTACTAGATCACATTGAGAATAATCCCAGTGATGTATATTTACCTCATTTTTTCAAGCCTTTTATGAATTCTATCTCTGTTCATGAGATTTACTCTGAAAAGAACGTTTTGAATATCAAAGAAACCATACCTCTCGATATTTTGATTAAACCAGGAATTTTTGAAAATCTATACATTGGAGCGTCCAATTCTCCATCTGAGATTAATCTCTATAGAGCCATTTTTCGTGAGTTTCGAGACATCTTTTCCTAGACTTATGAATAAATTCTAGATATCAACCCAAACTTGCCTCCGTTTGGTCCATCCCAAGAAGGATGTCAGGAGTAAGGATGTATTAGGTCCCAGTAATACTGGTGGATTCCCTTATTATTATTGTCATTGTAGCCCCTTATTGTTGTGCCCATGTTGTCATGATATTGTTATTATCGTGCCCCATAGAAGCCCACTATTGTTATTGTTGTGCCCTTACATTATTATTGTCATGTCGGCTCTGATTATATTGTGAACCCTTAGACTCCTATATATAGAAGAAGGTATTTTCATTTGTATCATCGAAAAATTGTTCATTTGTCTAATGTAAAGGAGGGGAACCTTGAAGAGACTGAAATTGAAATCATTTATCTATATTTTCTTCTATTTTGTGAGGTGGTTGCATAACATTTGGTAGCAAAGCTTTGGATTCTAGTGTTTTGCTGCTTCAAACAGGTCATCATGGAATTTTTGCTATAACTTTTTTTATACAAAGTTTCAAAAGTTAAAATTAAAACCTATTTGATCTGAAATCTTGATGAACCTTAGGTACTAATTTTAGATCTTTTTGTGCTACATTTGTGGAGATATAGTCCAAGGAAGATAGGGTTTTTGCAGGCTCTCGAATTATATCTCAAACAGGTGATCTAGGGAAAATCATCATAACTTTATCTCTGAGAATCAGATTGAAATTTAGTAAAATGGTACAGAAAGAAGACAAACTTTAGTTTTTTGTGTATCGTTTCCAAGTTCGAAGGTCGAAATAGTGACATGTAGCACTTCGTACAATTTCGATCTACTGAATCGTCTATAATAAGGTCATCATGGGAGATTTGGAATAAATCATTCTTGGAGAAATCAATATTGATAAGACTTGTGGGGTTGGAAAGAGGACTCAAAAGGCTACCTCAGGACAAAATCTCTGACCTTAGAGATCTGAAATTATGGAGATAAAATATATTTAATATCAAGTTCCTACAAAGCAAAAAAATGTGTAGTATTTTTCAAATTTTGCTTAAGTTTGGTTTGAAAAATTAGTTTTAAGGAGTTCAAAGGGCATAGTGAATCATCGTTATCATTAATTGATGCCCTGAAGAAAAAAAATGGAAACACCTAGTAATCAGCTTGAAAACTCTAGCATGACTTGTGATGAAGAGGAAGAAATGTGACATGATATATCAAAATTACGAGACCAAGTCCAACAAATTTCACTCTCACAAAAAGTAACATAAGCTAAGATGGATGCTTTAAAGAAAGACATGGAAGCTAATATGAATGGCATGGAGGCTAAGATGGATGGAATGATGGATGGTTTAAATAGAGGTGTGCAAGCTAAGATTAATGGCATGGAAGCTAATATGGATGGCGTATAAGCTAAGATGGATGGTTTAGAAGTAAACATTGAAGATTTGAAGAAAGAAATGGAAGATTTAAAACGAGTTTTGGAAATGTTGCTACAAGAAATGATTCCTAATGGTGAAAATGTAGCAGAGGAAACTCATAATTAGAATAAAAGAAATGTTAGTCATGATTTCATAGACTCTAACATTGGATTGAAGAGCCACGAAGTTCGAAAGATTGATATGAGGAAGTTTGATGGCAAGGATCTCGTAACATGGATACTACATATGGAGAAATATTTTGATCTCCATAATGTGCAAAGCACACAAAAGGTACACATTGTGGCTTTATATTTGGAACCCAACTAGTTTGCATGGTATCGATGGCTTTTCTCACATAAAAAATTTGTCACTTGGGAAATTTTTATGGAAGAAATGATATCACATTATGAGGATATAAGAAGAAACACTTTTTTTAGCCAATTGATAAATCTCAAACAAAATGGTTGAATGGTGGAGCACATTGAGGACTTCCAAAAATTGAATATAATGGTAAAATATGTTCGGTTGTGTTATATTCTTTCCACGACTAACCTACGTAGTGAACCGGGGGCTTAGAGGGGGGGCAGAGCCCCCCCTTCATTGCACCGATTGCGCAATGGGGGGGCGGTAGCCCCCCCTGTCCAGGGGGTTTGAGGGAGACGGGTAGCCCCCCTCTACGGGGTTTGGGGCAGCGCCCCGAGAATTTTTTTTTTTGGACCCTATATTAGGTTGGGCGAACCTACCTACGGTTTTTCAGTCCACGGTTTTGGACGCGATGGTTTTCGGTCCATGGTATTGGATGCTTCGGCATGTATAAATATGTATTGTAACTTTGAAAGGAATATAATGAAAAATGAAGCTGGTAGTCTCGGTTTTGAGATCCAGTGGGAAATCTCTGTGTATATGTGTTTTATGTGTTATTCTCTCGCATTTTTATTTTTCCTGTGATTTAGAATTCATATGCAGGTAATTTCTGTACGGGGTTAAAACCTACACTCCCGTACTAGGGAAAATGGTCCATTTTACAATGATATAGAATGATGTAGAAGAAGAAGACACACTAGACCATAACCCCAACTATGACACAACCACCTAATGATGATCCTAGACCTCTCGACATTTCCTCTTCAACTCTTGGCAGATAGACACTTGTGCAACTTTTACAAAGGTTCTTTTGCAATGACTCTGTACAATGATACTTTTTACAATGATTATATGCAGTGCTTCCCACTTGAAGAATTCATGTAGTGATCTTCTTGTTTCTATTATGCAACTTGATTGCTGCTCCTATCATGCTACCCTTTCTCACTCTTCAAAACATTAGATTATGCATTTGAGTCTTGTCTTGATGAATATATAATACTTGCAAAAATTCTTCAAGGAAATACCCATGACATGATAATAGAAAAACTTACCTCATCCTGCAGAGCATATGTTAGTGCTCAACAAAAACAAAAAATTAGAATAAAATGAACCTAATGAGATTAAGAGATGAACATGCATATACAGAAGATACTTACCTATAGCTTACCTCTGCTACATCATTTTGTTGCACCTTACCCTTTGCTACCCTTGAAAGTCTGATCCTTTTTACCCCTTGACAACACTTGATCTAGTTTTTTGTTGCCTTCTAGGAGCAAGGTATTTAATCAGATGTATCTATGTGATTTCAAATCCCCAATATGTGATCTTCAATTCTGTAGTAGCCCTCTGAGTCTTCTTTCCAATTCCATAGATTTGACCCCATTTCGATTCTGCAAGGCAAACTTATAACGACCTAATTATGGAATAGTTCATAGGGCGAACTTGTACGACATGTCCCGTGTCACTGTTTCCTCCTTCAACTGTGAAATTGATGCACAAAAAACTACAGTACGTGCACTATATGCCACTTTTTACAGAATTCCAATCCTCTTCTTAGAGAGAGAGAGTTATGACAATTTTCCCAAAGTCACTTCTTTGAGATGAAATTCGGTAGCCTGCAAAAACCCTAACTTCCACAGATCATATCTCCAACAATATAGCAAATCAAGATCTAAAATTCAATCATGAATTTCATAAGGATTGCGAATCAAATGTGTTTTAATTTTAGAATCTAAGTCTTTGCATAAATGAAGTTATAGCGAAAATGCCATGATCACTACTTTTGGAGGATATATGAGATTTCTTTTTATAGAGTTGAGAGGGGCTTCTATAGAGAACGTTGGAGGGATTTCAGGAGCTTAAAAATATTAATTATTGACTATTTAATGACCAAAACCAAGTATGAGTGGCATGCCACAACCCCATATGGTTTTAGCCCACTAACTGGGGTTACTAACTTCAAACATGAATATCTCTCAAACCATGAAGAATTACTTGGCGTGCCATATATTAATGGAAACATCTTAATGAGTAGAATCCATATAGAAGATCCTTGACTCAAAATATAGTAATTTGTCAATTCAAAATTCCCTTGCAAGATCAGGGTAGCCCCTGGTGCTGCTTGGGTTGACATCAATGACAAACGTAGATCATCTTTAGATCAACAATCTCCCCCTTTGGCATTAATGGCAACACAAGTACTCCCCCTATGATCAGGGAACCTCTTCCTACTGCCTTCTCTCCCCCTTTGACATCAATGGAAAAGGGTAACTCCCCCTGATACATAACCATCCTATGGACCTCTATACACTTCCACTCCCCCTTGATTTTCCGAGTAAGGAAAATCTAATGAGAACTTGGGAGAATCCCAAGCTTCTAGCGAAGATATTCAAATGATTCACAAGGTAAAGGTTTAGTGAAGATATCAGTGATTTTTTCTTTTGTACCAACATATTCAAGTTTGATATTCTTTTCAGCGACTTGTTCTTTAAAAAATTGATATTCGGAATGTGTTTTGTTTTTTAATGCATGACATGATTCTTGGAGATGCTGACGGCACTGGTGTTATCACAAAAGATGGGAATAGGCTCATTAAATTGTACTTGAAGATCTTTCAAAGTTTTTTTCATCCAAAGGAATTGAGTACAACAAGTTTCCACTACAATGTATTCTTCTTCTGATGTAGATAATGAGATTGAGGTTTTCTTTTTTCTCAACCATCATACAAGACAACCACCTAGATAGAATGTTTCTCCACTAGTACTCTCACGATCATCAATTATTCCTTCCCAATCTGCATATGTAAAGGCTTCAATAATGAGATTGTTTCCCTTGGGATACCACAAGCCATATTCTGTTGTGCCCTTTAGATATCGAAGAATTCTTTTGAGGGCAATAATATGTGATACTTTTGGTGATGCTTGGAATCTTACTACTTGTCCAACTACTTGCATAACATCTGTTCAGGAGGTTGTTACATATAGAAGACTACCAATCATAGATCTATAGAACCTCTGTTCCACATGCTTAGATGTGTTTCCTATGCTCAATTTGCAACCTATTACCATCAAACTATGGACAGGTTTGCAATCTTCCATTTTGAATTTCTTGAGCATTTCCTTGGTGTACTTGGCTTGACATATAAATATTCCTTTCTCTTGATGAGATATTTGAAGCCCTAAGAAGTATGTCAACTCACCAAGTAAGGACATCTTGAACTCACTTTACATCTTTGTAGCAAAGTTCTTACTTATTCGATCATCATTACTACCAAGGATTATATCATCCACATATACCTCAACAATTGTTAAATTATCCTTATCTATTTGTATGTAAAGATTGTTATTAGCAATACCTTTCTTGAACCCTTGTTGACGTAGATATCCGTCAAGATGAGCATACCATGCTCTGCGAGCCTGCTTCAGACCATACAGAGCCTTCTTTAACCTGCAAACATAGTCTTCTTTTTCTGATAATAGAAAACCTTCAGGTTGTTCGATGTAAGCTTCTTATTCTAATTCTCCATTTAGAAATTCCAACTTAACATCTATTTGGTAGAATTTTATTTTTCTTGAGCATGCATAGGTGAGAAACATCCGGATGGCTTCCATTCTAGAAATGGGTGCAAATGTTTCGTCGAAATGAATTCCTTCCACTTATGCATAACCTTTGCAAACCAATCTTGCTTTGTTTCTGGTAACCTGTCCATCTTCATTCAATTTGTCCCTGAACACCCATTTAGTCCCAATGACATTTATATCTTTTGGTTGTGGAAATAATTCCCAAGTGTTATTCTTCTCGATTTGATCCAATTCTTCATTCATAGCTACTACCCAATGTTCATTCTAGTTGACTTCCTCAAAACTACTAGGCTCAAAAGTTGCTAGAAACGCAATGTGAGCTTGTTGTGATGAACGAAGCTGTCGACCTTTCCTTGTTCCAATTCCTTCATTTATGTCATGAATGATTGGATTTGATGGATGGTCCTTTTGAATCCATTCTTCTTTTCTCTTTGGAGGAGCTTCTTGTTGTTGTTCCTGTATATCTTGTTGATCATTATTTACTTCTTCCTGGTTAATAGTTGCTTCTTGTTCTCGAATTTTCTCTTTAGCTTTTTCAACCTCTGTCTTTCAAAGATTCTAGATCCTCATCATTATTTGTTAGAACACTATCTTCGTCAAATGTAACATTTATGCTCTCCACTATCTATTTTCATCTTAGATTATAGCATTTATAGGCCTTTCTTTTGCATGGGTAACCAACAAATATACCTTCATCAACACGCAATTCAAACTTACCCAAATTTTGATCTTCTCTTTTGATATAACATTTGCTTCCAAAGATTCTGAAATATTTTACATTAGCCGATTTTCCTTTCCATAATCCATATGGGTTCTTATTGCAATTATTTCTTAGAAGCATTCTATTGATAATGAAGACTGTTGCATGAATTTCTTGAACCCAGAATTTTTCATCCAATTTTGAGTCCTTCAGCATTGTTCTACCCATTTCATGTACAGTTCTGTTCTTTCTTTTAGAAACTCCATTTTGCTGAGGTGTTTGTGTTGCTGAAAATTGTATTTCTATTCCATTTTCATCAGAGTATTGTTGAAATAATATGGAAGTGAATTATCCACCATTATCTGATCTTAGACACTTTATTTTTAAATTAGTTTCATTTTCGACCAACTCCTTGTAAATCTTCAAGAACTCAAATGCTACAGTTTTTTTCCTTAGGAAACTGACGACTGTCATCCTGGTATAGTCATCTATCATTAACATGAAATATAATTCTCCATCTAAGACTTTTGTTCCCATAGGACCACATAGATCAGTATATATCAATTCCAATGGATGTGATGCAAAGTGTTCTTTTGTTTTAAATCCACATTTTGTCTGTCTGTCTTACCAACAAGCCTCACATAGTGTGTTGGAAGGTTTTGATATTTTTGGAATTTCTCGTACTGCTTCATTTTTGCTTATCCTGACAAGATTTTCAAACTTTATGTGACCCATTCGTTTGTGCCATAACCAACTTTCATCTTCTTTAGCTAGTAGACATGCTTTAGTTGCTTCATCCAGAACATATATGTCATTTAGAGCTCGACTTGCTGCAACCACAATTTTACCATACCTACCTTTCCTGATTTCACATTTTATGGAGTTGAATAGCATTGTGTGTCCTTGATCACACATTTGTCTAACACTGAGAAGATTCTGATTCATGTTTTCAACCAATAGAACATTCTTGGCTAGATCATCTTTTCTTCTAATACTGACGATACCTGCTATAACATTTGAATATCCATCATTTCCAAATGATACAGTTCCATCCCTTCTCTTTCAGAGATACAAATTTCTTTCTATCTCTAGCCATATGCGTTGAGACACTACTATCAACATACCACACATCTTTGTTTTTTTGAGCCTTGAGAGCTAGAGCACAATTATCAGTGTTCTTCTTCTTCCATGTTCGTTCGTTCTGTTGCTTCGAAGATTCTTCTAGAGGATTTTCAAGTCTGCAGTCTCTGGCTATGTGTCCAAAGTTTCGACATTTGTAACATTCAATATTACTTCTTAAATGTTCAAATCTATTGATGTTTCGTTGAGCCTTGGGAGGTTCATATTTGACAGATCTCCTGGAATTGTATTGGTTCCTAGGGTACATGCGACATTCTACAGCTTTATGACCAAATATTCCACATGAATAACAATAGCCATTAAAAATATGTTGGTACCTGGATGGAAATATTTGGCGAGGAATTATCTTCCAAGGCTGTTCTTGCGAATCTTGTCCAATGAAGTCTACATGCCTGTCAGATCTCATAGGTTCATTGTATTTTGTTGTAGAAGGTCCTACTTCTTCTCCTTTGTAACCAAGGCCAGTTCTGTCATTGTAAGATCGTTGATTGTTGATGATTTCTTCCAACACCCTTGAGTTGTTGGCATAGTTTTGGACAATTTTTCCCTTCTTCATTTCCTTACGCAATGAGACTACTTTGACTTCTAATGCTTTCCTTTCTAGGTTGCTTTATTCCAAATTCTTTTGAAGTGACTCTTCAATACATTTGTGTTCTTCAGCTTCAATTTTGATACCTTGAACTTGTTCTTCAAGAGTGTTGGAACAAATCTTCTCAGCCTTGAGCACTTTTATAAGCTTGATTTCCTCCTTAGAAAATTCTTCTATGGTCAACCTTTCTTCTCGTTGTTTGATACCTCTTGTTTATTGTGCTTGGCCATAAACATTACTCTCCCATTGGCTTCTTCTTCACTGTCACTATCTTCATCGGATGATGAGATATCTTCTTTAGAGATAAATTTCCTTTTGAATCCTTTCTTCTTGCCTTGCTTGTTGAATTTCTTAAAGCCTTTCTTTCCTTTTGAGTTTCCACCACTTCTGTTTGCTACAAAATGCCCAACCTCACCACAGCCAAAACATATCAATGGAAGATTACCTTTGAATTTTCCCTTACCAATTTTTAGTTTTCTCGTAAAGTAAGCATATTCTCCATCTGAGAAACATTCTTCATCATCTTCCTTTTCTTCACACTTGCAGGTGTCGGTGTAGGTATTTGCCTTTGAAGGTTGTTTTCCCTTATTGGTTTTCTTAGATGTAGCGAACACGGTTTCTAGATGTGAAGTACCATCTTCTTCATCAAGTCTCATTTCATATGCTATGAGAACTCCATGTAATTCCTCTTTACTAAGTTTGTCCAGATTACATTGTATTCAAAGACTGATACCTTTGGGTTGAATCTTCCTGATAACGTTCTAAGAATATTTTCTATAATAGTCTTCTTGTTAATAGGCTCTCCCAATCCTTCCAGAGTGTTTTTTATTTCATCAACGTGTTGAAAGTATGCAACAATGTTGTCATCTTCTTTCATTCTGAGTTGCTCAAATTTTTCTTTGTAGATTTGAAGCTTTGCTTCTTTGACATTTGAGTCACCTGCATATATATTATCAAGCTTTTCCCATACATTTTTGGTGGTTTTACAACCCAACACCTTATGGTAAGAAGATTCAATAAGTCCACTGATAATAATATTCTTTTCTTTTTCATCATTTACCAAATTCTTCTTACCTTGTTCATATGCAGTTGGTGTGAAGCCATTTTGAACAATGTCCCATACTTCGTAACCTTGTGCCAAGAGATAGACCTCAATTCTTCCTTTCTAGAGTGCATAATTATTTTCATTGAACAGAGGTACACTATTCTTGGTATGCTCCCTGATCTCCTTCTGGTTGTTAAACTACTATTGAAGGAACCAAGCTATGATACCAATTGTTGGAAAATACTGGGGGGGTGAACCAGTATTCCATAGTAATTAGCACTTTTAAATCTTTTCAAATCATTAGTTAATCCTCAATTATTATTAATGTTTATGTAGTAACAATAGTGAATAAACAAAGAACACAGGAGGCACAAAAAGTTTAGGTGGAAAACCCCCTTTGGGTCAAAAACCATTGAACTCTTTTCTAATAATTCTTTAATCTTCAACTCCAATTGAAAGAAAGATCCAACTTCCAAGGATATAGAAAAGCATTCTCCATCTCCCAATGGATGGACACTACAATGCCTGAGATTCTTCAATAGCCACCTGAACAGATGCCCCAATACCCAAGGAGCTACAACTCACCCTAGAACCACCCTACCACCCTGTAGAAGAATAAAAGAAGAATGGACTCCCATACCAGGGAAAATGGTCCACTTTACAAGGTTGTAGAATGATGTAGAAGAAGAAGACACACTAGACCATTACCCCAACTATGACACAACCACCTAATGATGATCCTAGACCTCCCAACACTGCCTCTTCAACTCTTGGTAGATAGACACTTGTACAACTTTTACAAAGAGGCTTTTACAGTGACTCTGTACAATGATATTTTTACAATGAGTGTATGCAATGCTTCCCACTTGAAGACTTCATGTAGTGAACTTATTGTTGTTGTTATGCACCTTGATTGCTACTCTTATCATGCTACCCTTTCTCACCCTTCAGAACATTATATTATGCATTGAGTCTTGTCTTGATGAATATATAATACCTACAAAAATTATTCAAGGAAATACCCATGACATGATAATAACAAAACTTACCTCATCTTGTAGAGCATATGTTAGTGCTAAACAAAAAAAACAAATTAGAATACAATGAACCTAATGCAATTAACAGATGAACATGCGTATATAGAATATACTTACCTATATCTTACCTCTGTTGCATCATTTTGCTACACCTTGCTCTTTGCTGCCCTAGAAAGTCTGGTCCTTTGCACCCCTTGACAACACTTGATCTAGTTTTTTCTTGCCTTCTAGGAGAATTTTTTTTAATATGATGTACCTATGTGATTTCAAATCCCCAATATGTGATCTTCGGTTTTATTCTATCCCTATGAGTCTTATTTCCAATGCCACAGGTCTGAGCCAATTTGGATTCTTCAAGGCAAAGTTATGCCCAATATCTCACAATGACCTAATTATGGACTGGTTCAGTAGAGTGAACTTATATGACATGTCTCTTGTCACTGTTTCCTCCTTCAGCTCCAAAATTGATACATAGTAAACTACATTCCGTGCATTATCCACCACTTTTTACAGAATTCCAATCCCCTTCTCAGAGAGAGACTTATGACGATTTTCCCAAGGTCACTTCTTCGAGATGAAATTTGATAGCCTGCAAACACCCTAACTTCCATAGATCATATCTTCGAAACTATAGAAAACCATGATCCTAAACTCAGCCACGACATTCATCAATATTACAAATCAAATGTGTTTTAATTTCAGAATCTAAGACTTCACTGAAATAAAGTTATAGAGAAAATGCCACGATCAATACTTTCAGAGGATATATGAGATTTCTTTTTATAGAGTTGAGAGGGGCTTCTATAGAATGTTGGAGGAATTTTAGGAGCTTAAAAAATTATTAATTATTGACTATTCAATGACCAAAACCAATTATGAGTGCCATGCCACACCCCATAGGGTTTTAGCCCACTAACTGGGATTACTAACTTCAAACATGAATATCTCTCAAACCGTGAAGAATTACTTGGCGTACCATATATCAACGGAAACACCTCAATGAGTAGAATCCATTTAGAAGATCCTTGACTCAAAATAGAGTAAGTTTTCAAGTCAAAATTCCCTTGCAAGATCAGGTTAGCCCCTAGTGCTGCTTTGGTTGACATTAATGACAAAATCAGATCACCTTTAGATCAACATGGAGAAAATCCCTCCCAGAGTTCCCTAAAGCATTTCTACAGGCTGGTGAGAGTGTTGTCCAAAAAATATAGGGGTATGACTGGAGCTCATTACTACGTCCATGGGGTGATGTAGTAGGTTTTGTAATGAAATACATAACTTGCGAAGGGCAGTACACCACTGTATTTAAGTATCATTTTATGGTGTTAGCTCACCTTCGATTTCCATAGTCAGAGGTATTCTTGTTGAACATGCCTTTCTTTTTTATGAAGAGCCTCCAATTGATGGCGTAGTCTGCTTGTCATTCACGACAAGTAACAACAGTCATTACCAACCACAGGTTGGTTCAATTACTAGTTATACATGCGCTAGCCTGGTTTCAAATTCTGTGGGAAACGTTCCAGGAATCGATAAAAGAAGAGATAGTAGTTGTTATAGCTTCTAGAGAAGAGGAACCGAAAGGAATGGAGGAGGAAACAGTAGAGGATGAATACATAGACCAAGAAGAGCCTGAAGAGATGGAAATGGAAGAAGGAAAATCATATCTAGAAAGGGAACTTGAAGTGGAAGAAACAATCGAGGTTGTTACAAAAGAACTAGCCTCGACTGTGGAGCCATTGGAGAAAGATGAACTAGAGCCAAGAAGGCCTGAGATGGAAAAAACTGTTAGTACCACAGCTGAGGCTATTCCACAAGAACCCACCTCGATTGTGGAGCCAATGGGAGAAACTGTCAATACCACAGCCGAGGTTGTTCCACAAGAACCAACCTTGATTGTGGGACCAATGGAAGAAGACAGACTGAGGGAGGAAAGACTCGAAACAAAAGAAATTGTTAGCACTACAGTCGAGGTTGTTCTACAAAAATTAGCCTCGACTATGGAGCCAATGGAAGAAGATAGACCAAAGAAAGAGAGGCTCGAAACATAAGAGACTGTGGAGCCGATGGAGGAAGGAATTATGGATATGATGGATGGGGTTGACATGGTGATACAAGAGTCCACCTTTATTAATGACGTGCCAGAGGGAATAGTGCCAGCACCATCTACTCAGGAAGTGTTGGATATGGGTGGTGGTGCCACACAAGAACCACCACCAATTTATACAGTCCCGGAAAATGTGGAAGGAATAAATCCCGAGGTTGACACTACTCCACAAGAACTAGTGTCAACCACGGGTTAGGAGGCAACACAGTAGGAAGCCTCGAGCCAAAGTAGAATTGTGGCAGATAAGGGGAAGGAGCTCAAGGTTACATACAAAATTGGTAAAAACAAGGAAGAAAACATTCTTCAATCTCCTTTTTGTGCCTCCATTCCGAGAGGAGCGAGAGTGTCTCATTCTCCCCAATGCTCAGAAAAGGAGATTTTTGTCCCTCCCATTCTAAAGTTTAATGGGTTGGTTAAAGTTTGGGCTGCGATTAGTCTATTAGCTGCCGACTCTCAGAAAGATCGTTCCAAAGAACAAAGGGAGGAAGAAGCAAATGCTTCTGAAAAAGGGGAACTAGGTAGGGGAATCCTAGTAGAAATGACAGTGGATACTGCTATGATTGATCCACCACTTGCCGAACCAGCTCCTGAGCAGTCGAGTTAATTGTTAAAAAGAAATTAATTTCTCCCGATGAAGGGGGATGAAGCAAGGAGGTCCCAAAAGATGAACCTGTGGATACTCTTTCGAGTAATCCACTACCTAATGAACCACCTGCAATGACAGTTGAGTTGGTTGTCAAGAAAGAAGTGATCGAGACAAAGGAACCAAGGGAGGAGAACTTGGCAGAAGGACCAGTAGATACTCCTCCAAGTAATCCACCACTTGCTAAACCAGCTGCAGGACCAGAAAAAGTGGTTGTTAAGTAGGAGTGGATAGAACTGTCTGAGAAAAGGAGGCCTCCCCTTAAAAAGAAATACTAGCTACAGTTTAAAAATCCAATACTGTTGAAAACAGAGATTCAAAGGATGAGAAGACAGGTACATCGACTTAATAAACATGTAAAGAAGTATAAATGACAGGCTAAGAAGCCCAAGGCTATGGTGGTCGAGGTAGAAACACATGTAGATGATGTGCCGAGGACCTCTGCTGCTACTCAAATGGATCCTATTGAGCACTTGTTCGATGGCTGTGAATTATCCTTAATAGCTGAGATTCAAACTTGGAAATCCACCGCATCCCACTCTCAGAATGAGGTGAAAGAGTCCAAGAGTAGTCATCCAAGGCTATCTTATAATATGTAGAGAGAGTGAACATATTACAGCTGAGGTATGCAAAGAAGCAGCTCAAAGTAGAATGGTTGGAAGGGCAAGTGCTAGAATTGAAGACTGATAAAGAACAAATGTTTAGCCTGGCACAATAGGTAATGGCATGTTTCGCTCCTATGTTGGCATTATGATACATGTGTTTTACTTGATGGCAACCCGCTTGTACCAGAACAACTCACTTGCATATGGTAACTAGATGAATCTACAGGAGAGATATCAGATGTGACAAAATGCATGCAGTTCAAATGAATCATTTCTGAAGTAATATGGAAAATTACAGTGTAACAGGTCTATTTAGAAGAAACAGGAACATGGAACTTAGGTCTACTGATCAGAATAAAGAAAATAAAGGAAAAGGTTGATGTAAAGTAGTTTAAGAAGTATATGCAGGTCCACTTGCTCAAAACAACGTACACACACTGGTCCATAGAACAAAAAGAGTGTATACATCTACACACACTCCCATAGAAGGAAAAGAGCGTACATATTGGAAAACCAAGGTTTTGGTCCAAGGTATTTGGTTTGAGGTATTGGTTTGAGTTTTGTTTCGAGGTGTTGGTCTGAGGTATTTGGTCCAAGGTATTGGTTTGAGATATTTGGTCCAAGGTATTGGTTTGAGGTATTTGGTCCTAAGTGGTTTTGGTCCAAGGTATTGAGAAAGGCCTAAAACTATATAAGGAGGAGAAGATCAAAGGGAAAAGTGCAAGTAATGAATATCTTATGTAGAGTGAGATCAAAATAAAATATGCATGTTATGGGTTTATGGTGCTTTGCTTAATATGAACTAAGGATGAACCTTAGTGGTTGATGGGGGATGAGATCTAATGATGGATTGGGATCATGAAACCTAAAATGAATTATAATTATATGGTTTGATCATGGATAGTCTAGATCTAAATGCTAATGTGTGATTTACACTGTAAATTTTCTAATCTAGGTATGACTGAAGTCTGGAATAATTGTGATGTTTTAAGTTAGCATTTGCAGATCTGTACATTGGTTTTCTTTGGTAAAAGAGCGTATACACACTGGTTCAACACATCCAAGTAGCGTATGCAAAAGAAAAGTCTGATGTTCAAGGATGACTGATCTATCATATTAGTGTTGTCGTTTTACTGCTATCCGTCAATGAAGTCTTCTTAGATCTAAATTTAAAACTGAATGAATAAGGAGTTTGATATTTGATAGATTGAGTGTATAAGTAAGAAGAAGTGATCTTTGTTGCTGCCTATGTAAATCTCTGTAAGTTGACAGTAGATGTTTAGTATATTGTTGGTTGGTATAGACTTGATTCAAAAGTTTATGTTTGTTGTAGCTTTGGAAGTATACACAGGTTTGATTAATGGAAGTAGTGTATACATGCAATTTGGGTTAAGCCAAGTAGCGTATATAGTTTGATGCATGGTTTTTCAGGTTACAGTTGGTTCTGGTTGCTGATGCAATGTTCTAGGTTCAGATATGTGTACTAGTTATAGTGATATGTCTGTTCCAGTTGATTAGTTGAATTTGATTAAGTTTGAATGAATGTTTGATTTAGTTGTTTCAGAGGTTCAGCGATTGCTTGATTCAGTTGTGTCAGAGGTTTAGAGGTTTCAGTGATTGATTGTTTTAGTTATATCATACATTGATGATTGGGTTTCAGTAATTGGTTGATGCAGATGTATTTGATGGTTGTATTGCAATGGTGATTGATTTTGAGCTTCAATGTGACTAATGGGTCCAATATGAAAATTTGATGAAACGTGGTCCCTGGAGGAAGAGAGAAGGTCGTAGCCTTTTGTAGGTCGGCACCTATGTATTAGTAAACATATCAGTCAGTACAAGAGCCAGAGGGTTGGAGATCCCTTCCAATAGCAGCTAGAAATTGAGTGAAGGTTGGAACCTTCTGTAGGCTAGCGCCTACATACTAGTAAATGGATCGGCTAGTATAAGAGCCAGGGGGTTGGAGCTCCCTTCTAGTAGTAGCTGGAAAATGAGTAAAGGTTGGAGACTTCTGTAGGTTGGCGCCTATGTACTAGTAAACGAATTGGCTTGTACAATAGCTAGGGGGTTGTAGCTCCCTTCCAGTAGAAGCTGGAGAATGAAAGAAGGTTGTAGCCTTTTGTGGGTGGGTGCCCGCATACTGGTATGAGTCTGCACTAGTACAAGATTGTAAACAGGTTTTTCTTATATTAAAAGAAGACAGTAGCAAGTGGTTTTTGTCTCGCATTGGGTTTCCACCTTAAATCTTGTTGTTCATGTGTGTTTCTTATGTGTGATGGTTTGTTCTTTTATTACTGCACATGGTTACTATTTATATGGTTAATGAAGTACTGATGCACTGATTAAAGATCAACATATGATGAATTAACTGAATTATAATTTTGCTCGATATATGCTAGTTTCCTTAAATACAGTTGTGTGTACACATGAGTTACCTTCATTGAAGTAGTGTATATAAATCAGAGTATGAAAAGAAAAAGTTATTGATATGACTAATATTGATTCACCCCCCATCTTGATCTGACTGATACTGATTCACCCCCCATCTCAGTATTATTTCCAACAATTGGTATCGAAGAGGGTCCTTTGGCAGAAGCTTGATCTCTTGAAGGAGATCTGTAGTAACAATGGGAAAGAAGCTAAAGAAGAAAGCACCTCAAAAGAAGAATACATCTCAAAGGAAATGTGACAGTTGGAGAGACGAATGGCCGTTATGTGGAAGAAACACTTTACATTCAAAAAGACCTCAAAATGAAGATGAACACGCAAAAGAACTATCGGGTACAAATTTGTTATCCTCTGGTGATACATTTATCTATTCATTTGAAGATAATGAAAGTGATAGTGAAACAACTAAATTTTCTCTTGTGGGTGAAAGAGAAAGAAATCAAATAGAGGCAGAGTTTAAAAATCTCACAGACACAATTAGAGATAAAAAAGATCTAATTGATAAAGGGGAATGTTAGTAGAAAGAAGAAGGTACCAAATTAAAATCTCAGTTGGAGGAAGGAAACAATGTAAGGAAGCAGTACAAGGAAAATAAAGATCAATGTCAAAGGTTGCAGGATCAAGTGACATCATTGAGAAATGAAGTGAATGAAAAGGACACAACAACCAAGGAACTTATAGAAAGAACCAACTACTGTGAAGGTCTTGAAGTTGTAGTCATTTCTCTAAAGGAAGATCTCAAAAATTCAAATAAGGAGAATGAAGAACTACTCCAAGCATTTGAAGAACAAGAAAATGAAGTTCTCAAATTAAGGAAACAAGTGGAAGAAGGAAGAAAAACTGAAGAAATCATGAAGCAGTATCTTGAAAAAGAAGAGAAATATTAGGTTTGGATAAATATCCTAAAATATAAATTAGAAGAAAAGGATAAACTTTTATGATTTCAAGATAGTACTAAGATTTTGGATAATATTCTTAGTAGTCAAAGGTCTCCTATCATCAAATCTGAGCTTGGTTTTCATGAAATTGTTGAAGGTGAATCTAGTTCACAAGATGAGGTAGGGAACTCTAATGCAAAATCTAAAATGCTCAACAAGGAGATAAGAGGTCAACCCCATCAACAACCAAGGAAGGAAAGACTTCAAAGAAAGTCATTTACTCCTAAATATGGAAGTGATAATCAATTCTTTCCTCTAATGAATAATGTTGAATGTTTTGTATGTCAAAATTTTTGACATGTTGCAGAAAGATGTAGAAGTAGAATGGTTCAAGCTAATAATTGTCCCACAAAAAGATCATCAACTTCCAAGTACTTTAAGGGATATTGTTTTTCTTGCAATATGTTTGGTCACAAAGCCATTGACTGCTTTAGAGGGAATATGAAACATGTAAGATGTTATGCATGCAACAAGTTTGGACATATAGAAAAGTAATGCAAAAGAAAATTTCGGCCAATATACCAAAAGAAGCAAACATCATCACACTCCAAGGTATGGAAGAAGAAGGAATTACAGACAAAAAGATATGGCATACCTCAGTATACAGACATAACAAACTTAGAAGGAACTGAAAGTATGAAATTTCAGTGTCTTAATTCTCATACAAAATTATCATGAAGACAAGTCGTGTATATACGCAAGTTAGAAGCTACACAGTCGTGTATATGTTGGTTTGACGAAGAAGTAGTGGGAGAGACTCAGAAAATGATTTGATATGGTTCAGACAATTACCAATTATCCTTTCTGTCTTGATGATTGATGATTACAGTATGTGGATGTTATTTATAGGTTCTTTTGATCCTCATAACTTGTTGATGACTTGATGTATATCTTATTCATGATGATTCCTTGATATTTCTTACTGATATATGCAATGATCAGATCTGACAGTGAATAGGTAGCATGGGTTCAAGGACAGAATATGGTATACTTCTAATAATGCATTGTTGGCATTATGTTTAGAAGTCTTTGGTACCTAATGATTCTTATCAATGGTGATGATGCTTATGTGGATAAAGTGTTTAAATGATACATCATGCTATGTTACAGTTATGAGTTTCCCATTGTGATGCAGGAAAGTGTTCCCTCTGCAGACAGAGGCAACCCCTCTAGCCCTAGAGTGGGTCTAGTCACAAACAAGGATAGATCAACAATAGCTTTCCTTAAACAGTCAAAGTTGGAGGCCTACCTCAACTGGTGGTCGATGGAGTTCCGTTGCGCTGCTCCAGTTTTTGCTTCCTTCTCCTCAATGAGTGATCAACCTGAAACAATGCAAAGGAAATACAACAAAGCACGTAACTAGAAAACAACAATGAACTATTTACTCACAAAGTCAAGAAGTCATGAGCTATCAAGTACATTACATACAAGACATAGGAAAACATCATTGATTGCATTAATAATGAAATAAGAGTGAGCTTACAATCAAAGTCTTGACATCACAAGCCTTCTCAGAGGGATCCAACCAGCATGTTTTTCAAGCATTCACTCTTTGAAGATGGATCTCCCAACATACAAGTCTCTCTCTCTCTCTCATTCACAAGTTTTACATAAAATCAAGGGCACTTAACAACCTTCCCCAAGCTAGCAACACTATCACACTTATCACACTCACACCAGCTATCTATCAAAAGCACTAACAACACTGCTCAAACCAAGAATTTACCAACTCCCAACTAGCTGATCATATCAAAAGTGAGTGTTTAAATAGGAGAAGGAGCCTCCATGAAAGGTGGAAGAGAGAGCTTATCCCCAAGCAAGGAAGCACAATTGACGGAACTGCTACACCAGGGAAGGAAGGGCGACACAAACTATGCCAACAACCAGGTCTGGAGTCATCCATAAGGCCAACTGTTGGAACAAATCCGCCCAATCTAGATCATCGCGGGTACATAACTGAGCTTCAGCGCTGACATCGCTAGTGAGCAATGTAGCCGGTCAGATCATCACAAAAGATAACAAATAGCCCCGCGCTGGTGCATGTATTCAAACCATCACGGGAATCAAATGTACTTCTGCACTGGTAGCGCAACTGGACTGTTTATGAGCTCCCTTCAGCATGTATATTAAGTCCATAGTCGCGATGAGGCAGATAACTTAGGAAAAGTGGGTCAATTGGTAGCAAAAGGGAGAATTTGTTCAGTATGAGCATGTTTGACTTGGACACATGACACAGTAGATGGACTGGGAGTGAAGGCAGTGGAAAATTACTGTGTAACACCCATGGTGAAATCTCAGATGATACTTGTATTGCTTGGGGTTATATAGTTTTTATTTAGATTAGATTTATGCATGATTGTGGGTGAATTTTTGATGATGCATAGAGTACGTATATGTTGCTTACATGGTGATCTTCATAAGGACAAGGAGAAGTACAAAGCTTGAGTACACAACTTCATTATTTTATGATGATCCACTCATTTCTTTTATGTTGGTGTCATCATGCCTTCAAAGATGCATAGATTTCATATGGTGTTCTTATGATCAGGAGTCCTATAGTTCTTAACTCTCACATGTTTGAGAATTGTTGTTGTTGATGGTATCAAGAAAGCTTGAAAAATGACCATGAGCTCATGGTTCGCTAGATACATAGTTGATGGATACACATTATGTTGGATACATGGGTGATTACTTAAGTTGCATTGAAACTCTCATGAAGACATAGCTATTTGAAGACATGGATATTCGAAGACATGGCTTACTTAGCCACATAATGATGATGACCTCTTACCTTATGATGATAGGTTGATACTCACATATGTTGATTGTCGTGGTTGATGCTTATCAGATGTGGGATGTTCCCTAGTGATGATACATGGTTGATATATTGAGGGTTCTTGTGGAAAGATCATGCAGTTCTTGTTGAGATGTTATAATCATAAATAATGAATATGGTGTTTTCACATACATATGATATGATGTGAATGATTTTTGTTACTACTTGGAGATATGACATATGCTTAGTTGATTCATGGAAGGTTATGATAAGGCTCTTTCTACTAGGGAAACGAAGCAAGTTGATCTTGATGAGATCAAGAGGATGGGTTGATATCTATATGCGACATACTTTGTCACAGGTTGATGATATTTACTTTGTCATATCTTCAGATTGGATGATGGACATATACAGGTTGCAGGTCTGGATGTTGCTGACAGATGCTTATGGTGCAGATCATATATGGTGTATGATAGTTGCTGATGACTATCATGGTCTTGTTTAGATATTTGGTCTCTGTTATAAATGTCATGTATATCACTTGATGAAAATTTCCTATAAAGGCCCATGATGTAATAATATGTCTCTATCTATCATAGTCTTTTAATGAGTTTTTTTGGTCATATGATGTAATTTATACCGCCACTATGCATGGGAAGCATGATGTAGTAATTGCTATATTTCAGTCATGTATAAACATTTGGTATATCCCCACTTGGTTGGGTAGATGAGTCAAATTTGGTATATCCTCACTTGTTTGGGAGATTGATGTATGTATGAGTTATTGGTAATAGGAATGTTATACTCACATAGTTGAGTTATAGAGTCATGTTATTCTTTTAGAAAATATATTTGCAGACTCTGCATGTGCTCAGGGGGGAGCATGGATGGTATAGTGCATCTCAGCATATACAAAGGCGAAGTTTAATTAGATAATTCAACATGTGGCTAGGGGTAGCATGATCAATGTTCATATTCATTTGTTCAGATATGAAAGTCTTCATTTTGTTCATCCCTTTACCATTGATATCAAAGGGGGAGAGTATTTTGGTGCTGCTTGTTATCTCTAATAGTTTCTACAACTTGTAGTAATCAACATGTGATGTAGGAAAGTGTTTCCTCTATGGACAGAGGAAACCCCTCTAGCCCTAGAGTGGGTCTAGTCACAACAAACACAGATCAACAATTGATTTCCTCAAACAGTCATCATTGAAGGCCTACCTCAAACTGGTGGTCGATGAAGTTCTATTGCGCTACTCCAGCTTCTGTTTCCTTCTCCTCAATGAGTGATTAACCTGAAACAATACAAAGAAAACATGACAAAGCACGTAACTCGGAAACAACAATGATCTATTTACTCACAAAGTCAAGAAGTCATGAGCTATCAAGTAAATTACATACAAGACAGAGGAAAGCATCATTCATTGTATTAATAATGAATCAAGAGGAAGCTTACAACCAATTCTTGACATCGCAAGCCTTCTCAGAGGGTCTAGCTAGTATGTTTCTCAAGAATTCACTCTTCAAGGATGAATCTCCCAACATACAATGTCTCTCTCTCACTCATAAGCTTTAACAAAAGTTAAGGGCACTCCACAACCTTCTACAAGCTATCAACAATCCCACACTTGTCACACCCACACTAGCTATCTATCAAACTCAAAATCACTATCAACACTGTCCAACCAAAAGAACTACCAAAACTAGCTAAAACAACTAGCAGATCATACCAAAGGTGAGTGCTTTTATAGGAGAAGGAGCCTCCATGAAATGAGGGAGAAAGAGCTCATCCTCAAGGGAGGTTGCAGAAGAGGTGGAACCACCATCCTAGAGTAGTAAAGGCGACTCAAACTAACCCAACAACCACCTCTAGAAACATCCAGAAGGCCGACTGTTTGAACTAATTCACCAAATCTGGGTCATCACGGGTCATGAACTAGGGACTAGGGACAATGTCGCAACGATACAGTGCATGACAGAGAATCATCATAGATTTTAAGGGTTTACTAGCGATGATGCAAAACATAGTAAAAAAGGGTCAATCTTCAACAATAGAGAGCATTTGTTTAATTTCCTTAGATTAGTGGGAAGATATGAACAGGTTTATTTGACACGACACATGAGAGGGACTGAGATGAGGACAGTGACAAATTACTGTGTAACAGATGCCTCGTAAAGCATAAAACCCAAGAGAGTGGGAGGGGTGAAATTCTTTATGAAACTATCTGAACTGGAACCACTTTGAAGATCCTCCAGGCGCAAGTACAACTAATATCTGTGATAGTGAAATAAATCTAGTCTAGTCATGGGCACAGCCATCCATACGACAAGTGAAACTTGGTATGTGGTATGGATGCATCCACCTTGTTGATAAGACCATAATAATGACAAAGGTATGGTCGCAACCATCCATAAAGACTTAGGCATGGTCGCAGCCATCCATCAAAGAGCCATATATGTGATCATGAACCAATCCACGCAGCCCAAACATATGTAATATTAGTTCGGGGTCTTGAAACCCAACCGATTAGAGTACAAATGCTATCATGTGAACAGATGTGCCGAGGTCGAACATGATAGAAAGTTGCTTGATTACCAATCAATGATGAAAATCATTAACAAGCATGAGAGAAAACATCAATAATGCCAATGGATCTCAAGGTACTATCTAGTACAATCCACTAAGTGTGAAAAATCAGTTGAAGTCAAACACCCATGGAATCACCCAATCGAAGGCCAGTGATGAAAGTCTATCACTAGGTGCGAAGAACTCTCCATTGAGGAATGCAAGCTCCAAGGTACCGAAGGGAATCTCTATATCAATCTCCTGGATAATGTCCACAGGAGACGATCCATCGCAGGAGGGCCATAATGTGTCCCCCATAAATGACACGAGGTAAGGAACAAGTGGTAGATGGTGAAGCAGAGTATCAGAGGAGGAGGTAAGGATGTGAACTGCAGAAGGGTTATACTCTTGAACATATCGGCGACATGAATCCAGAATGTGGCAGCATTTTGGTACCAAGAGATCGGAGGCTTGATAGAGACAACACGGATCAAATGGAATGAGGCAAAATGGCAACCCAGAAACCCGGAAGGCCAAATGATGATGTGTGGATATCCCAACCTAACAAGAAGTAAAAGTGTCGATCTTCAAGAGTGACTAACTACTGCAGGTAACCAATGATGACTTCCAAATTTTTCCCCCACCATTGCTGGTGAGTACCCCAATTATTTTTGAAAACAAGCTTGAAGGGGATAGCATATGCTTGTAATATAAGTTTGACCTTCGGTCGAATCCAACCTAGTAATACTTTAACGAGCCCTAGGGAGGACAAGCTCGAGCCTCGTCATGGTGACGAGTCTAATGTAGTCAGGGTTTAACAAGTCCGACATAGGTAAAACTTGGAGTCTTTTTCGTGTTTAAAGAGTTTGAAAAAGAGATGGAAAAGAAAACTCGAGGGGAGTCCTTTTTCATAAATTTGTGTCCCTTGAGCCTGAAAAAATATAAAATAATACTTGAGAGAACCGCTTGACCATTATGATCAAGGAGTACCTTTTGTAATTAGTGACCTCAATCTGAAAAAGTAAAAAAACGATCAGAGACACGAAGTTTCATAACCAAAATCGAACTTGAAACAACAAAATCTCAGCCATCTTTTCACATTTAAATGATTGGAAAAGAGCTGAAAGTGGACCGCCTTTTTATTCCATTTAACGATTCATAAAGGAACTCAGCGATATTTTCATATTTATGAGTTAGAAAAGAGCTCAAAGGTGACTCGTCCTAGAGGAATAAGTGGTATAAAGGGTAGCAACTGGTTCTGACAATGGTGGAACTGTCAAAACATGTAATGGTCAAGAGGCTGGCTAATAAAACCACTCATCACTGTGGTTCCTCTGGAAAGGAAAAACAACCAAGTGAAAGCATATGATCGGCCAAAGAGATGGTGGCGATGGAATGAAACAACCAAGGCTCATCTAGCAGAATTTAGTGGATAAAAAATAGCAATCACGAGATGTAAATTGGGTATGGGTTCATGTTTACACAAGCTTGAACCATGGAGAACTCTGCTTGGATTCGATTTCATGTTAACACAAGCTTGAAATGAAAAACTATGCTTGTTATAAGTTCGCATGCCCCCAACATAATAATTCAAATCGAGGTACATGCCCCCCAAGCTTCATTGCATTCAACGAGGTGGATAGAATGAAGGCTCACTTTTGAGGATCTTGGAAAGACTCAACTCAGATTTTACGAGACCTGAATCAAAGACTCAATTTGGAAAGGGAGTTGTTTCATTTTTTTAATGAGGTTGACACAGTAAAAGAACTATCCTCATAATCCTTGTTTCATTTTTTAGTGAGGTTGACACAAGATCAAACTATCCTCGGAACCTCCTTGTTTCATTTTTTAACGAGGTCAACATAGGGACAAAATATCCTTGAGACACTTTGATTCATGGGACATACGAAAACATTACTCCCAAGAGGTCTTCACTGGATGGAAGAATCACGCTTTGGGAGGAACACATGTGATTAGACACCAATGACAAATCAGGTTCCAATTTCCCCAGTACATGATGTACGAGACCATCTACATGATCATCAGCAGATGCAGATACAGAATGGGTAGCCACATAATTGACATGTGGCAAGGAAGGCATTGCTTGCGAATAAGAACCCATAGGGGACGATGGTTGCACAGGAGGCACCAGGGGGCTAAATAATGATAATTGATCTATGGTCACCATTCTTCCATCATGCAGAAAACAAACCACATGGAAAAGGGAAGAGACAAGGGCTCCCATGGCATAAACATAGTCACGACCAAGGAGAAGACTAAAATCTAAAGCACCTTGGACAACCAGTATGTCTATATAGACAGTTTTTCCTCCCAAAGTAATAGGAAACTTTGGGAGGATCCCTAAAGGTTGGTTGGTTCCTCCATCAAATGCCAACAGATTCTGTGTGATGGGCACAAGTTGTGGGGAGCCCAAATCTTTCCAGGTAGTGAAAGGCATGAGGCTAACCAATGCACCCTCATCCAAGACAGTGCCAAGTACTGCCTTATCATAGGCATGTATTGTAATCTAAAAGGGCATGTAGGATGGAAGGTAGAATGCAGTCAAATGACTCCAGTCAAAGGAAAAGACCGAACTACTTGGTGGGGGTATCATATGCTTGCCCCCATGCTCTACAGGAACCAAAGAAGGACCCTCGGAATTAGCTGGGATAGGAGGGTCGTTCTCGGGCTCAAGTGAATCTGATGAGATGAGAAGAATATGAGCAGTAGAATTATGATGCTCATTAGGAACATAGTGGAACACTAGTGGTGAACCCAAGTCAACACTCTTTCTAACCAATGGTTGGTCAAGAACGAGCTGAGCACAGCCAGGTTCGGGAAGAGAAGGGTGGACAAGAGAAGAATATAAGTTAATCTCTTTGTCAACAAGGAGAGGGTTTGATGAGAGCCTCTGATAGCCAACTGGAAGTGGAGGGGAAGAAGCTATAAGACTTTCCACAATAGTTTAAGCTTTATCCATGAGCGGACAAAGGTGAAGGGGATGGTTGCCTTCCAACAGTCTATAGGGGAATTGAATCTTCCCTTTCTTCTTACCACTACCAGTTGATAGGATAGCATCGTCATGAGCTTCAGAGGATGACGAGGGATGAGCCAGATCATGAGACCATACTTCCAAGATCCTAGGGATTCCAGGACAATCACGAAGAATATGGTCACCCTTGCACAATTTACAAGGAAACTTAACCTTTCGTGGAGAAGTAGAAGGTGGTCTAACCTAAGGTGTACTCGAAGCAATAGCTAGATAGGTGGCCTCGCACTTATCAGAATTCTCCTTCTTCTTCTTCTTCTTCTTCTTCTTCTTAGTCACTTAGTTACTGGATGTGGAACCTTCACCAGGTGAAGGAGGAGAGGAGGATGAAGAAACAAGGGAAGAAGGAAAAGGCTCAACCTTGGAATCATCTTGTCGTGATTCAAATGAAGGAGACGGTGGAACAGGAGTCATGACACTTGGGACCACTGAGGTTGAAAACAACCAAATGGACAAACCAATGGTTAACCCAAGCAAAGACAAAGTCACCATGTACGGAGCACTGGCATTTCCAAAATAAGGAAATGGACAAGGGTTCTCATCTGGGGGAAGACCTTGGCCGACAGACTTGGGGAACGTTGCCATCGGGAACGAGCCTGAAAAACAATTGAACTGTAATGAAGAACTTGAATGGTTACCAGGTGTTATCTCAAAATCAGACCCTGGAAGGCTGCAGACCAGGAAGACTTCAAGTAACTATTTCAAACCTACTTTAGGC
>APFE031741702.1:0-12858 GCA_000404065.3 Pinus taeda | reverse complement strand
TAACCATAGAACTATAATTGCTGGGTTCGTGAAACCATGAATCGAATAGCAATTTGATAATGCAGAAGTTTCAAGAAGTTTCAATGAAGCACTGAGTAGTAAAGGGTATGAACCGTTAAACCAGTGGTATCGCCTCATTGGTAAATGGTAAATTGAATTTCTATGTGTTAATTGCTGGGTTCATTGAATTAGGTCTTGAAATCCAATGCTTATTAAATATACATAACATTGATTTGGGGATATGGAAATATGTTATGGTTGATATGTGAATGGGAAGCTGTGGCTCATTTAGATTAAATTTTATGAAGCTGGTTCAAATTCCATGGGATGGGGCGAAGACCTTTTAAATTAAAAGAAAGCATCCATATACGAATGGCATTTAATTAAAATGTGGAATAAATGGTGAATGATTTGAACCATATGTTGAAAGCTTCCGCATGTAAACGGTAGTGTGTGGAATTTGCCAGACATTGATTTTTTTTTTATTTGGGCAGATGCTGAGAAGCATGTTTATAAGCATGGTGTATAAAGATTCTGGGTTTTGCAGGGTGGAGCCTTGCGTCAGTGTATCATCAAGAAAAAAAATTCCCATTTTTCTAAATGAGCTTACTGCATTGTTTTTCAATAACCAAAGAGATGGCGATAGGCAGTGCTACCTTCAATATCTTGTACAATTTACTTCCCAGGTAACAATAACAACGCGAGGCCTTGACTCTTACAAAACATGTCACTTCAACATGTATGGTTGGCCTAATAATACATCACAAAAATCAAGAGGAGCAATGTCACATAATACCTCATCCAGGAAGGGCTTGATGTTGTATCGAAGGCAACACTGTTGGCTGATGCGGAGATCCCATCCTTGGTGAAGCCACCCGATGGTGTATGGTTGTGGGCGTGTTGTGGTCAGTAAACCCAGCCACTTCACGACCTCTGCTAAAATGTGGTCCTTTTGTCTCCCATTATCGACAATGAACTGTAGCAGGGAACTCTTTACCCACATCTAAGAGTGGAAGAGGCACTCGTCCTCCTCTTGATCTTCAAGTTCCTCCTTTTGGATCTTCATGGTGGAAATAGTGGCATTGGGATCCACATCGATAATATGCTTCCCTTTGTCATTCCCCTTGTTGGGTTCTGACTCAGAGTCAGAACATGCATCTGATTCAGAAGCCTTTAGCTCGGCCACCAGTGACTGCTTGGCCCGACACTCACTTGTGTTGTGAGTGGAGCTCTTATGGAACTCACACCCCTTTTCCCTGTCATTTTTCAACTTCATGATGTTTTTATTTTCTTGCAGCTTTCCTGGGCCACCCCACATTGTCTTTTTCCTTTTTTCTATGATTTGGGGGCACCTTTCCCTTGCTTCATATTTGTAGATTCAAAGTCTTGTTTTTTCTGTTTAAACTTCTGCTCGATCTTGACAGTGTATCGATACGTGGTGCCAAGCTAGGAGATGTCTAGGAACTCCATCTCATACTAGATGTACTTATGTAGGCAACCATGGTACTTGAGTATCAACTGTTTCTCAAAATCCTTGATACCTAACTTCATGCAAAAGGTATGAAAAACATTAGTAAACTCCGACACGTCTTGGTCCCTTCCCTGTTGTAGTGTTGTCCACTTTATGTATTTATGCTCATAGCTGTTGATAGGGTAGTAATGCTCCTTGATGGAATCCCAAAATGAATTCCAAGTGGGTGCGGCTATAAATAGTGAGGGTGCACTTTCATCCTTCTGCTCACAGTAGGTTTCCCACCAGTCCTTGACATGGGGGGTGACTTTGAGAAGAGAAAAATTAATCTTTTCCCGTCCAGAAAAATCATGAACAGGAAAATATCCTTCTAGCATATTTAACCAATTATCTACAACGTCTGCATCTATTTTGCCCTCAAATATGGGAATGTCAAAGTTTACTTGTACCTTAAAAGGAGTGACGCCTCCAGAGTGGCTGCTAGATGGGGATGCGCCTCCGGTGGGCAACTGTTGAAGGATCTGAGAAAAGTTATCCATCATCGCATTCCTTTGTTTCTTGAGGGCCTCCTCGAGAAATATTTTGATATGATCTCCTGCTCCCTCATGCTTCTTTTCTTCCCCCATGGGCGACCATTAAGGTTTGCGAGGATGATATTGCAAAGGTTCAACCAAATCGAGCCTTAACTCCTTGTACCCCGACCTCGTTGGGGACATGCGAAGAAAATTAGAGAAAGAGAGGACCACTCTGATACCACTGATCTAGATTTAAACAAGAACACAAAAAATTATAGATATAACCACAAATATAGAGATGCAGCACAAATAACACTTCATCTCATTAATATCAAATACTGAAATATGCTTACAAACAGAATGGAAATAAGACTAGCTTAGGTGATGGTAGTTTATCTCTAAGAAGAGATGTGGCAGCTAAATGCCTCTAAACTATGTTACTATTAGGATTGAAGGCCTATTTATTATTGAGAAACAATGGAAAACCCTAAACAGCCAAAAACCTAACCCTAGGAGATGAAACACTAAACTATGGGCCCGATTGGGGTAAGTTGGTATGTCAACTTACCAAGGTGATAAATTTGACATACAATCTCCATTTAACGCACACGATACCTCGTTAGAAAGATAGATTTGATTATTACAACTTCTGACAATGAATACTAAGTTAAAAGTCTTATAATAGTCACTAATGGCTTTCCCAGAAAACGTGGTTTAGGGCCTCAAAACGTCTTCAAAAGTTCAGGACCCAAAAAACTGCTAAAAATAGTAAATTGTGCTACAATTAAGGAAACTGAAAAACTGAAAGAAAAAATGGTGGGGGTCCAAGTGGAATAGGCGGGTGGCCACCAATATCCACCTGGATCAGATATTTGACAACCAAAACATCTGATGTATGTACCCTCAAGAGCTGCAAACCAATTTGCGATATACCGTAGTGACTCCTTCACCTGATTAGTCATGCAGAAAGGATCAATCTTGAATATCATATGGAAGATAACTACAAATAAGTGATCCAAAAATCTCTCATATGTGTTTTTAGATACCTATACCAATAGGTTTCATTTTTCATGATTGGATATCAAAGGTCCAAATATGTTCTACTTTGACAACTGCAAAGATCCCATATTTCCCTAAGAAGGTAATGTCTGTATCAGTTTTGATAAAAACTCAATTTTGATGGCTGGTCCAATAGTCTAATCTGGACCATGTCATGTTTTCAATTTCTTGTTGTAGAATAGAGAATGATATCTGTCCAAACTGTTTAATCTTGGCAGACCAATAGAATAGGTAGAGAAACAAAGGTTCCCAACTGTCTAATCTGGGACCTTGGAAGGAATAAGGGTTGCATTAGTTAGGGAATATGAGAAAAAGCCAATAAAAGAAAAGGCATTCAAAGGGTTTGCAAGTCCAAGTGCACCCTCCAAGAAGGAACAAAAAATGCTAGGAAAGTTAGTTGGGTAGGTAGATGGGGTTGCAGAAATGGTGTCTCTTTCAAAATCAAAGTTGCTGAAATGTATACAGGAAGAGCAGCACTATGAAGCATGACTAACTCCCCTGTTTCTCATTTGTAAAACATTCATTACTAACTCCCTTTCCCCAAAGTTGCACAAAGCATAAGAAATCATATGTTTTACATTCTTATACCCTTGAGAAGCCACATTTCTTGTGCAAAAATCTTTTCATTTTGAACTACTCCTAAGTTCAAGCTATTTGCAAACAAAACTTGGTTGAGCTAGCCCTCACTCATAAATTCCTTCCATATTAACAACTAACTATACTACTTAGCTCCCTATACTCCTTTACCCCTAATATTATAAACACCATGGTGTATAAACCCCACAATGCATAAATGTCCCCTCCCTGGCACTATAGCCATAGTATTCTATCCCTGGGGCTTGAATTGACACCTGGTCAAGGTCAAGAACCCATGACTCACCTTCTTGCTCCACCTCAGACCAGTTCCCCTACCCAAAGTGCCATGTTGCCTTGAAAAACCTTGAAAACCTTGAAAAAACATGAAAAAACCTTGAAAAACCCATAAAACTACTCCAATGAGCGGAAAACCTTGTAAAATCACCCTTCCCCGCTTTATCCTAAGGTCGGGGGTCCTTCGCCTTTTTAATATTTCATGAGTTTGTGCAAAAAACCCCTTTATCCAAAGTTTCCGCCTTCGGAAACTTTAATACCAGCAACTTTACAAAAACCTTTGGAATATTTCATATTTCCAATGTTGGCGGGTAACTATACATTGGCAATAAAAACCATGGAAAGTTCACTAACAAAGAAAATTTGTCGCCCGGAGGGTCCCGCCGTCCACGTCCGCAGAAGAAAGTTATTGTTTATTACCCGCCCGCTGGTCCGTATTGTCCTTGCAGGTTGCTTGCCCGAGGACCGTCAGATCGCACCAGGCCCAGATCTACGGCGGAGATTGATTTCGGGCCATCCCGACGTCCGCGCGTTAAACAAAGCCGTTGCTACCGTCCTCGCAAGTCAGGCACCCGACGACCGTCCGATCGCCCGCCTCCAGATCCACGGCCATTATGCATATCGGAAGGCCTTACGTGTCTGACAGATACCTTCCGATATCTGTCAGACGCTTGCGTCAGGCCAGCATCAGCACAGGGGCACGCATCATCATATGATTGCATCGGAGCGATGCCTGACAGTCCGTTCATCGTACAGGACCCCTCCCGATATGCCGACATCTGTCCAGTCCACGTGAGCGCCCCGGTGCCGCGCACGTCACCGCCAGTTCATCCCGCCTTGTTCCTGATTCGTCCACCTGGCCGCCACATCACCGCCCCCTTGGACCAACCGCTGACTGCCACGTCACCATGCTGACGTCATGATGACGTCACCCAAACCGGGCCCCCACGCTGACGTCATGCTGACGTCATCCGGAAAGCGCGCCAAAAAGTCCAAAAAACCATATTTTCGCCAATTTTTACCATTTTTCTTAATTTTTCGAAATTTTCCTGTTTAAGTCCTCTGCATGGGATTTACGACGCCAAGCCACCAGCCAACCTGCAACTATTTTCGAAGCACCTCGCGCGCAAAAGCCAGCTACATCCTTCAGTCTAAGCCAGCGTTCGCCAGGTATTTCGGCCTTATCCTCTTGTCTTCTGCTTTTTCTTGAATTCTCTGTAAAACCCGCCATGAAAGCCTGTAAAATGTGAAATTGACCGATATACCAACTGTGTTTTTCCCTATGCGACCAATTAAAATCAAAATACAGTGTCGGTGACCTCCAACTCACTGCAAAACCAGTTAAAAGAAACTACCCTGTTCGCGCAATCGTGAACTTCTGAGTAAACTCCCACAATTGACAAAGAAGGTCTCCCTGTTGTTAAAAGCCCTTCCCAAGGGGCTAGCATTGTCGTCCTCATTCTAAACCGGTCCTGTTGACCTTGCCTCCTATCAGAATTCACTGTTTCAAACGGTATTTCAGTTATTATTGCAGAAAGCATGGAAACCCCTGAGATCCTCAATGTCACTCCTCTCAATGCTCCTCAGAGAGAGTTGGACTGGCAGGAGCTGGCAGATCTGGATTATCAGATCTCAGAAGACTCCAGACAAGGACTCACCCCTCATCTTCAACTGTTAAATGAGTTCAGGGCCAAGCACAGAGAAGGAACGGACATCCTGGGCATTTGGGAGTCTGCCCTGCCAACTTTTAAAATGCCTCTGGTCAGGCAATTCCCTGATTTAATTTATCTTTGTGCCAGCCAATATGAGCCATCACATAGGGCTGTAGTCAATGACAAAGGTGAGGTTGTGTTCTATACCACCCCTCAAGCTATCAGAGACATGGTGCAGTTCAAGTCCAACAAGACAATGGTTCCCCTATCCCTGCTGGATTTAATCAACCAAGGGAACAAGACACTAACAGAGGCAGAGATCCTGAGGTTCAACCAATTATTTGTGAGCAAAAGAGATACAGTGTTGCATCCTCCCATCTTTGATGGGTACCTTAATCAACTTGGGCTAGACCTGACCCATATGGTGAGCTCAGTTTTAGGATACAAATCAACAGAATATATAGAAGAAACAGTGCTGGTTATGATGCTAAGGTTTGTCCCAGGGAGGGCCCCCATCTGCTATAACTATGCCACATATATCTCGGACAAAATCCATGAGCAATTCCTGCACTTACCTAGAGAGAGGTTGTTCAGATACTCCTCATATATCTATCATCTCATCCTATATCACCAATATGAAAAATTCTCCTTTGAAATCAAAAGGACTGATGCTGCAGGAAACCCGAGATCGGTTGTATATTGGAGCTCAATCTTCCATCACAGTGCCTATTCACCCTATACATACTGTGAGTTCATAGATGACTTCATCCATCCAGCCATGTCCCTGCTTCTAACAGAGCCTCCTCCAAGACTCACTGATGAGATGAAGAGGATATTACAACTATCCACTGCTTACAGCATAGGGGACTGGTATTTTTACCAGCATCACACTGTAATCAGGATGTATGGGTGTGAACTAAGACCATTCAGATTACCCAGGTTTGTGCCTATGAGGCTCTTTGCCCTGGAATATTTCAGACAGTTTGCTTATGTAGATCTAGTCCATTTCTCAGGAAGGGGGAAGAAGGCCCAACTTAAAGTGAAAAACCAGCTTGGGCATATTGTGCTAAACAGAAGAGAGGGATGGAAGGAAGCAGGGAAAATGTTGGAGGGCCTTGGCTTAACACAGAGTTTCCTATGGAAACCATATGACCCCAATGGTTTCATATCCAAGAGGAGATTGAGATACAAACTCTCCAGTTATGAGCATCATAACATGATCCTCATAACAAGACATGCAAACCAGCCTAAGTGGCAGAAAAACACCTTGATAGAGCCCCTAACCCAAGAAGAACTAAATGACAGGGCTAGGAGATATTTATTGAAATTGGCTGACTTGGAGTATCCTTCACAGGTATCTACCCTACCCAGTCCTCATACTACAGCTCCGGGTTCATCATCTGCAACACCAGAAGGGGCAGTACAAACTTCAAAACAGGGACTGGACAAAGGAAAGGGCAAGATGGTGGAAGAAACAGAGGACCAGCAGGAACAACAGCAAGAAGGCCAACAGGGCCAGCAGGAGCAACAGCCACAAGATCAGCAAGAAACTGATCAACAGGATCAGGAACAGCAAAAAGGAGAAAGCCAGGCAGCCACCCAAGAAAAAACAACTAGCATGGCGCCCCCTAGGCAAGATTCTAGGGTCGATCCTTCAAACCTCCAAACCCCTCTAAGGGAGGAAATCAGCAGGAAAAGGGATAGGGAGACACCTCTCACAGAAGGACCAGAGAAAAGGCAGAGGCTAAATCCCTTTGGGGAAGAGGACATGCATAGCTTTGAGGCCTCCGCCAGCTCAATGCAACAGGAACAGGACAAAACAGCACTGGGGGAGGTCAGCTCCTCAGGGCAAGACAAAAGTAGAGCTGCAGGCATCAAAGACTTCTTTAAAGATGCTAAGAGGAGGAGTGAGCCACTGAAAATAAAGCTATACAATTATCTCTTAAACATGGCTCCATCAAATCAGCAGAGGCTTATGTCTGCATATGATGTACAAGAGGCTAAATTGACTCTGAGTCATTTTACTCCCACAGAGCAGCGACCTCAATCAACTGCAGACTACATAAGGACAAACCTAGAAGTCCTTGCAAAAGACATCCACCCTATGGACCAGATTGAGCTTCACAAACAAACAGGTGAGATGGTCTATGCCACCCTGGCAGATAAGACCTTGGTGAATTATAGGCTGCAGAGCAGTTTACACAACACAGCATCACAGCTTGAGTTGGAGAGGGCATCCTCTCAAGCCAAGGACAACAGAATCAGAGCCCTGGAAGACATTATCATAGAATTTGGGCATGATCCCAACGATGTTAAGGCCATTCAGGAGGTCCTTAAACTGAGGGATGCAGATGTAGCTGCTATCAAAAAGAGGATGAAAATCCCACCAACAATTCATCCACAGACAGATGAAGTTGCTCAACAAAGAAGAGACAAGGACATCACTAACCTGCTGATGACTTTGTACAAAGAACTAGTGGAGACCCAACAAAGGCTGCAAGATACTGAGAATACCTTGGAAGCAGCTACACAAAGGGGAGAACAAGGACAGTCCTCCAAAGCACCCACAGGGGTAATGAACCTAGAAGAAACCCCTAAAGAGGACATCCCTCCACAGCAGGCAGCAAAAACAACTCCAACAGAAGAAGCTCCAACTACAACAGAAGCAACTACAACAGAGCCATCCACCACAGAAGCAGCTAAAGAGCAGGCCGAGAGCCTGGATATGCAGAAATTAAGACAAGAAATTCAGGTATTGGAGGCTCAAATGTTAGACCTCAATAAAGCCAAGGAAAGCTTAGCCAAGTTAGAAGAAAAATATGACAAATCTAAGCAAAACGTGGCTGAGAGGGAGAGGGAAGTAAAATCCCTAAGGAAGACAATTACAGAACTGGAAAAGCAGCTCAGTTTTGATCAAGTGACAACAGAAATCAAGCAAGTGATATGGACTGCCATTGGACAATCAATCTCTAACCAATGGGAGTACATTGATGCTATGTATGAGCAGATAGGACTCATTGGCAAGGCAAAGAAGGAACTGTATAGAGCAAGAAATTCTCTAGGAGACATGGCTGACCTTGCCCCCAAAATGATTGAAATCCTCAACCACAGGAATGCTTCTCAGCTAATAAAAATGGGAATTTCTAACAGGACTGAGACCATTTCCTTAATCAAAAGGACTACAACAATGAGAAACCTAATTCAGAACTTAGATAGAAAAGTCCATGATATGCAAGCAGATATACACAAGTTCCAGAACAGGTTTACAGCCCTACAGGACAGAGGACTCCCCAGCTTAGAAGAATCAGGAAAACTTCTCTCTTATGAGAAGTACATCAAAAGATTAAGCACTTTTTCAGCCATGCAGATTGCTGAGGCTTCTGGGTCATCTACTACAGGCCCACTAACAGGACAAGCACTTTTTAATAAATTAGATAATTTGTTTTTTATTAAAAATGAGGTAGCACATTTATTTGATAAACCTCCCGATTTCTATAAATACACAGAAGCTGATGAGACCATAGGGTCGATTTTGAGGCACCAGCTCCCTCCTCCAAACACTTGGCAGGATTTAATACAATTACTTTTGAACCAAGGCTGAGCAGGCAAACGTTTTTACAGCAGTACAGTCCAAATCACAGGTACAAGTGGACAAAGCCATGTCAGCCAGCATAAAGACACTGAGCCAACTCAGTACAGGTACTCGGCATCAGAAGCAACATCAGCAGGTACAGGTAGCAGAATCAAGAAGGATACAGAAAATCAGAAGTAGTAAAACACTACAATGCTTCATTTATGAAGAACAGCGCAGTTAAAGTCCGCAGTACTCAAAGGGCAAAAAGCTATCCTGACAGCATTTAAAGGCTTTTACTATCATTTATACTTGTAATAACTTCTCATCTGCTTTATCTATACAAGTGTAAGAGATATTTTCCTCTCAGATGACCTCATTCCTGAGATATTTTTGTATCAAAAACTCTATATATTGACCCTCGCGTTTGTTTAGAGGGGTTGGACTCCGGATGTAAGATTTCTTCTGATATCTTCTCTGTATTTCTGATATTGTAAATTTTTCAGACAGTTTAATACAAAGGCAGTGGGACTTCTACAATGATGTGTTGACTCTTGGTTTCTCGATGGTGTGTGGCTCAAAGTTACAGGATTCTTGATCATTACATGGCTCAATAAGTTTTCTCATGGCTCCCAATGTTGTATATGTTTCCTTTTACCCCATATGTTTCTCATATTTCCTGTTTTTCATGTCTCCTGTATGTCTGGAACTCTAGATAGTAAAGAAAAAGGATAGCCTCAGGATTTAGTCATTGACTACCCTGAGCTCAATCTGAACTGTCTCATATGTTTTCTTCTGTTAAGGTGTTTAAAGTGTGATTCTTAAATGCTACCTTTAAGCCATATCCTCACTGTGCATTGTTGTTTCAAGAATTCAAGTGATTGCTCTTAGATAACATGCCTCTTTCACAAACATACAGCCTAAGTAACGAAATCTTAATTGCTCATTACTAGTTGTATTCACCTCATCCTCAATATTCACAGTTTGTTTCATGAATTGTACGCAGGCCCTGTAGCTTTCTTCCTCACCAAAATCAAGATTTCAACAGAAAACAGTCCCAGACCCCATTGCCCAATGGATTAATCTTCCCTGCTGATGTACTTTAAAGAAAGCAGAAACATCCTCCCAACCAAATACACAAAAACAACCAAAAAACTCACCTCACAACTAGCCTAAAACCCTTACTGAAAGCAGTAATAAACCTGACAGAGAGAGCCCTCTCTGACTGCAGCTAGGCTAGAAGCTGCAGCCCAAAGATTGGTTAGTGGTTACCCCGGCCGTATTCTCTTAGGAGTCAAAGAGAACAACCTGGGTGTTAACATAAATGGCGACTCCGCTGGGGACTTCAGGATCTAAAGCCTAAAACCTGTCAAGAAATCACATTCAAAGTCTGAATATCAGTTAAGACACCTCTAAGCTGCTCCAATACAAACATTTGTAGCCTAAAGGAAGAGTTGAACCAGGCCTCTTTTCACACTTCACAGTTACACAGAGTTTTAGGTCTCCTGACCAGTCCTCGGTAAGCAAAGCTTTCATAAAATTTTATAGGACTAACTTAGAAACTGGCTCCCAAGAAGAACCTCAGGTACACAAGGAATAACCCTGATCCCAACCCTCCCACTATCTTCGAAAACCCTAATACTATCCCTAAGTTTGTTAGGAACCAGCAACTACAAGATCATCTCGCTGACATCAGTCAACAGCCAGAGTTTCCTAACCTAATCCCCACTCCAGTCAAAGTCTTATTCCGTTCCACCCCTAATTCCCCTAGTTCCCCTTCCACATCCCAAAGTTCCCCAAATATCCCTTCTTCTCCTACACAAGTCCTCTTCCCCCACACTGTTATAACTTCTATACCTTTTACCCCTGTGATACCTGTTGTTCCTACTGTCCCAGTTTTCCAAGTTAATCCCCAAAACCCAGCAAATATGACCAGATATGCACCTCTGCAACTACCTGCCAATCCAGTGGCCTTACCTCAAGATTATCAGGCCAAAATCTCATACTTTGACTCCACTGGACCTTACTCTGCCATTCAACATGCCAAGAGAATGCAAGATCATTTTGAAAATTATGAAATAGATGATGAAACTATAAGGATGAGAATATTTGTCCAGAGCCTAACGGGGGATGTGAGAACATGGTTTAGATCCCTGCCTGCAAACAGCATTACCACCCCTGATGAGCTCTACCAGTCTTTCACAAACAGGTGGGAGAAAAAGAAGGACCCTTTACATATACTTGGTGAGTATGATATGATCAGAAGAGGTCCCCAAGAGACTGTTTTGGAATATTGTGCCAAGTTCAATAATGTTTATAATGCTATACCTCAAAACTTAAGACCTCCTCCGGATTTAGCCTTATACAAATTCCCAGATGGATTTGACCCAGATATGGCCTACCAATTAAAAGAAAGAGCCCCTCAAACCCTTGAAGAAGCACAGAGAGTTGCTGTAACAGTTGAGGCAAATCTGATTGCCAAGAGGAACAGGGCTAAAACAGAAAAGAGGGTTGTTTTCAAGGAAGAGCCCTCTGCATTGGATCAGAAATTGTATGCAATAATTTCTGGTATGAAAAGGTTAGGTGATAGGGTAGAATCTGTGGAAAGAAAGTCCTCATGGGAAGCACCATCAAACAATCCTAATAGGAATCCAAACTTTAGGAGGAACCAAAACCCTGGAGGTAGCAAAGCTAACACTGATCCTGAAATAAGACCACCATTTCAGGAAAATTATGCTGAGGCATCGACATCTGAAGAACAAGCAGAAGACACTCATATCCACCTAATGGGGCTTGACAACAAGCACCAAGTCTTCTTGAGTCAGGAAGATCAGGATGAGGAGGATAGTAAACAGTTTCGGACAAGTTCAGGAGAATCATTTGATTTTAAACAAGGCTATGATACTGCTGTCTACGAAGTTCATAAACAGTACAAGTTAAGAAGTCGGACTGTGAATGTAACACAACCTGAGAAAACAAAAGATAAATCACAGCCCAGAGATGCCATAGTTCTAGAACCAAAAACTACAACTAATTCTCCCTCAAATGAGGTAATGGTGGAAGACATCACTGAACAGTCACTCAATCCCCCTACTCCATCAGTTGAGCAACCCAAATCAAGCAAAGAGCCTCAAGAGGTGACTAACAAGAGCAGACCTAAACATCAGGAACAAACCTCGGTAGAGAAAGAAAGTAGGCTTACCAATACCACTAAAGCACAATCAGAAAAACCCTTTGATTTGGAAACTGAGATTGGAAAACTGAAGATAACCATACCTCTGGCAGAATTAGCCAAAAATGAGATCTATAAACAGCAAATTCAAAAATCTCTGCAACTTACCCATAGCAAAAACATAGACAATGTCAATGTGTTAGATGATACCCCAGAATTGCTTTTTGGCCCAGAGGTTGATGGAAAAATAGCTGCCTCAGGAGTCTTACCATTCTATGTCAGCCTGCATGTACATGACAAAATTTTACACAATGCAATGTTTGATTCTGGTGCTTCTCACAACTTAATGCCTAAATCTGTGATGGAAAGGTTGAATTTGGACATCACTAGACCATACAAAGACCTCTACTCGTTTGACTCCAGCCAGGTCAAGTGTTTAGGCCTAATAAAGGACTTATGTGTGTCCCTAGTCCAATACCCAAACAAAACAATCCTAATGGATGTGGTTGTTGCTGATATTCCACCCAAATATGGGATGTTATTGTCAA
>APFE031741692.1:0-10076 GCA_000404065.3 Pinus taeda | reverse complement strand
ATAATTGATATTAATACGAGTGTAAAAAGCTAATACCTATGTGTACAATACGTTGGTAATTACAGAGGGCAATATAATATTTTCCCAATTTCAACATGGGCAGTACATGCACACCGGTAATAGTTTTAGTTTTAATTCAAAAGGAATATTGACATATAGCATATCAGAATAGCACTAGGCTTGAGTAACAAGGGCTTCTTGTGTAGCAAGAGCTGCTACTTTTCTTTGAAGTTCAGCCTTATTTGCACCCACGAACTTATCCACAGCCTTTCCATCCTTAATAAAGATAAATGTAGGCATGGCCTGCACGTCCCACTCTTGAGCTACATCCTGCAAAATCATAAAAGCTTTCATGAATCTGGACTCTGCAATAGTCAGAAAAGTTTTCATTAATCTGGACTCTGCATTACTCAGAAAAGCTTTCATTAATCTGGACTCTGCTCTATATTGATTCATCTGATTCATTTTTCATTTACGAACTTGTCATGAAATTCTCCTAGAAATACTAAAAACAAACGTGCCAGGTAACACATCTGATTTGTTTTAAATAATCATTCCTCGTATCCCTTCTTCCTGTCATGGAATTCTCTTACCAAAGGAAAGAGAACAACAAATTTGGGAAAGAGAAAATCATAGACAAAAATATTCTATTTCAAATATCTATCCAAGTTCCAACCAATACTTTATAGGGTAGCGATTAAATGACTGTACCCTCAATTCGTCCACATCGACCTTCAAGAAAAATATTTTTGAGAATTTCTTCGACAATTCCACGAACACTGGACTGATGATTTGACAAGGTCCACACCACGTAGCAGTGAAATCAACCACCACCTGAACACAGCAAACGATAGTCCACATATATAACAGCACCTACCCCTGCAGTGCAAATATAAGAATGGTTCCAAAAAGTCCAAATACATATACCAGTAGTTAGGTCCAGAGTAATCAGCAAGATAAATAGAATAGGCCACATGTAATTTCAACAAAGAAGCTAAGCACCCGGATTGAAGCTAAGGCTTAAGAAAAATACTGATTGTTAGGAAAAAAACTGAATGAAGCTATAGCTTAGGGAAAGAAAAAACCAAGTCATAAAACATTCTTTTGCCAAAAATCTCTTAAGCCTTAATTGTTATCCTCCTATAAATCACAATAATTTATACTTCTTTAAGGTAATTGTAGCCAACCCTACAAGACCAAAGGAAATTTGATCTTTTTAATTGATAACCAGGGGATTTCTTTAACCAAGGAAAGATTTAAGGGAGACATTTAAATGAACATGTGATGTTTGAAAATAAATAAAAGAAAACTTGTAATTAGCCTAGCTAGAGTTCCAGGCAGAAAACTCATACTGTATTTGGGAGAACCCTGTTAAGAACCTATAAGAAACCAAGTTCAGAGTCAGCTTTTATTTATTGATAAGTATAACCCATTTGTTAAGTTCGACATCAGAAAATAAAACTACGTTGTAATGTCCTAGGATTGGCAAACTAATTGTAATGTCAAAGTAGTTTTTCAGAGTAACGGCTAAGGCTCAGAGATAATGGAAGTCAACACCGGATCCGGATCAGGATCCTTCAGCTTAAAAAGACTCTAAGCTTAACACCGAATCGGGATCCTTCAGCTTAACAGGACTCTAAGCTTAAGAGAATGGTAGCTAACATTAAACCCTCCGATTTTGAAGGAGACCTGGGTGTTTAAACTTTACAATTTAATATTTAGACTGTTGAATACCTATTAAATCGTATATAATCTCTGGATCAATACAGAACAATTTGGCTACAAGATTTTGTGAATTATGGAGTGATCTTAGTATTACTTGTAAACATAACTGGTTAGAAACTTCAACATAACTCGTTAGAAGCACCATCTTGGTTTGGAAATCTGAAGAAGCATTGACCATCAAGGACTGTCATGCTGTTTGGTATACTTGCCACTTTGTCATATTGAGTGATCTTTGTGATGAAATTGCAGAGGTTACTCAGGTCTGCGGAGGTGGGCATTCAAATTCTAAGAGTACAAACATTTTGGTAGTTTTGTAGGAGCTCTTCAGACACAAACAAACAATAAGTCCAAGTAAAATGTAAATGAGAGTGACAGCGTTTTTTGGGTATGCCAAAGCAGTTTGTCTTTTGATCTGCATGCCAGCCATTTGCCTTCTGTATAATTAATTATTATAATAATCTGTAAACATCGAGATTCAGAATAAAGAAATTCACTTGTCCAAGATGTTCAGGTGGTAATTGGAAGTACAATCTCCATATAATACCATTGTTCTAGTAGTAAATGGAAGCAAATATTAGGTAAGTCTGCAGAACATAGAAAAGATCAGGAAGACATTCTACAGGGAAGCATGACAATAAGCAGAGGGACACCAATACCATAGAAAACCTTTAATAGAACACGAAGATATGTCTTTGAAGTCATAAAAGCTGTTGGATAGCAAGTGAAACATTTACCATTGATGAGTGAACAAAACACAAGGAGCATGACTGTTGGATTTCACTTTAACATATGGTTTACACATGGAGATGTGCTTGGTAGTTTCTAACTAAACATTAATACAATGAAAGTATTCGCTGGCTTCTAAACATATGTACAATAAAAGCATTCTATCACATTTAGTTGTAATTGAGTGTAAGCAGCTAATCATATATGCATGATGCGCCATGGCATCGGCAACACCAATTAGTGTTTATTGTGGTGCCATATTGTGCGAGTTGTTCTTGTAGTTGACGCCGCATTTGCCTGTGTCCATCTCTTTCATAAATGTGAATTGTTAGCTTAAGTAGTTTTCTTATTCTCTTTAACAACTCTATTGCTGGGCGCAAACGGTAAAGCGACATTGATTGCTGTGGCAATATCCTTGTCTGCATATCTTGTAAGGTTAGTTCTTGTTGCTGGATTTCTTCGCAACATGCATATGTGTTTAAAGCAAGGCAATTGCCATATATGTCGCTCACTTAATTTACCCTTTGTAGGAATGAAATGGATAGGCCTCCATAGTATTTTTTGCATAATTTATACTTATCTGTGCCCTAAAGTACAAGATATTTTCACTATATTTGAACTTACTCTAAAAATTGACTTCATCAAGTGTAAGCTCAAGAAATTATGGTTCCAGAGGCACTGTGAGATGTACGACTTTTATGGAGATTTATGAAGAAATAGATTTCTGAGATCCATATGGGGTTTGTGCAGATTCAGAAGTGAGAGATATTGGTCTTTACAACCATTAAAAAATGGCATTGAAATTTATCATAGAATAACCTAAGGTCACTAAGGGCCTAAACCATCAGTAAGCTTCAAGGAAAGTTGCTAAAGAAATGATAGCTTCAAAATCGATAAGATCTCAGTGATAACTTATGATCACAATAAAACAGAGCTTTTACCATCATAAATTTATATTTAGGCTTAGCTAGCCTAAACCACATTTATCACATACATACTGGCCCAATGTCTGCATTACTTTGAAAAGCCTGCTTAGCAACAAAGGTTTCAATAACCAAATTAAAATATACTTAGCCAATCTCTGCCCTACCTAAAAGTATTCCTTACAAAAATCTCAATCACTAATGCATCACAGACTTGACCAATCTCTGCAACATTTCCCCAAATACAATGGTTCACAAAATTTCAATTACCAAATCATCACATACTATAACACAATTGCTGCATTACCCCTAAAAATTATTCATCAGCAAAGACCTTACTTAACAAATTATGACATAATAGGCCAATCTCTGCATCACCCAAACAAATTCCTTCATAAACAAAAATCTCAATCACCAATATATCACATACTTTGGTAACCTCGGCACTACCCTAGCAAAAACAAAACAAAATAAAAGTATTTGGCAATAAAATTTTCAAGTAGCAATTATCACATACGTGTCCAATTTATGCAATATCCCCAAGCAGAAAAGTTATTGGGCAATAAACTTTTCAATTACCGATTTATCACATATTTGGCCAATCTCTGCACCAGTCAAAAGATTATTCAGCAACAAAGATCTCAATAAACAAAATTCTTGGACACTCTAAAGATTAAGGACACTGGGATATTAGTGCATGCAGAAGGGAGGAGTAAGGCTGGAAAAAAATGACAATACCATGACCTTTGGACTATAGATAAAATTATCCAATATCTAAGAAAGATCTCACCTAACAATTTAGGGCACAGTTGACCAATCTCTGCTCTACCCAAAAGAATTGTCCAGCTACCAAAAACTCAATTACCGATTTAAGTAATTCTGACACTAACACACACTATGGGTTTCGGACAGAATAGGTTAAAGGACAATGGATGCACAGAAATGGGATAGTGAAGAGGTTCATTTTCTTGGCAACTCAGAAATGGGATGTTGCAAAGATTAAAGAAAAGTTAATAAAGCAGATCATCAAGCAAGTAGTCTTGGATGACTTTTGATGAAATAAATAGATATCCCTGTTGAAGACATCAAAGAGATGAACACTCGTATCATTTATTAAACATAGGAGAAAGGAGAAATCGTGTATGCAGCCCTCTATTCCTTTTTTGCATGGAGTGAGAACATCTTCCCTTCAAAAGTATCGAATGAAGGCATCTTTCCCCAGTAACCATGAACAGAGGTAAAGATATCAGCAATCACCTAACTGCCTTATTTTGCTAGGCATGAACGATGACTTACTGAGAAGAGGAAGAACAATCTCTCTAGTACTATCATAGTTTATTGGAAAAGAAGTATGGAGATCCTATTGTATTCCTATTTGATCTTGAGGTGTTGTGATGAGGATACGACTGTGAAAGGTGAACTAAAGTGAACTCAAAATCCCCTTCGTATTGGTTGGACCTAATGACATAAACATCCTTGGTAAAATACAAAGAATATAATGGAATGCTGGCAACTCAGAAATAGGATGTTGCAAAGATTAAAGAAAAGTTAATAAAGCAGATCATCAAGCAAGTAGTCTTGGATGACTTTTGATGAAATAAATAGATATCCCTGTTGAAGACATCAAAGAGATGAACACTTGTATCATTTATTAAACAGAGGAGAAAGGAGAAACTGTGTATGCAGCCCTCCATTCCTTTTTGCATGGAGTGAGAACATCTTCCCTTCAAAAGTATCGAATGAAGGCATCTTTCCCCAGTAACCATGAACAGAGGTAAAGATACCAGCAATCACCCAACTGCCTTATTTTGCTAGGCATGAACGATGACTTACTGAGAAGAGGAAGAACAATCTCTCTAGTACTATCATAGTTTACTGGAAAAGAAGTATGGAGATACTCAACAAGCATTTCACCATCTCGTCAGAAAGCCTGTTGGGATCCATGACCCCAAATTCAGTTCATCTGTTATTCTTAATGGGATCAGATACGTTTCTTCTCGGTCAGATTTCAGGAAGCGCAAGGCTGCTAAACATGCGGCAGCCCAAGTTGCTGTAAAGGCGTTGGGTTTAGTACCCAATCTACTGGTAAAAATATTTCTATACTTAGCAAAGTAGCCATTCATTCTGTCTCTGTCATTTCATGCTTGGAAGAAGATAGATGCCAATGGAATATGCGTGATTTCAAATTTGAAATAGACTTTGACCAATTTAATGAGGTTGTGATTCTTTAAACATGTTTTTGTCAAATTTGAGTGGGGTTTTGATTAGTTTAGTCTGTTCTGTAAAATTTAATAGGTATCATATGTTTAATGCAGGTACAAATATAGGCCAAACTGCGGTAGAAAAGCTTCAAAATTTACCAGAAATATGCATTCACAAACAAGTTTGCTATGGCAACATATTAGTTGTGTAGAACACATTAGTAGAAACCTCTCCAAGACTACTTATACATCTAAGAAGGTTGTTTCCTGTAACAAAATACCTTTGGAGCCTAATAAAAAACTAATGTCACTAGATTGAACTCTCATGATCTCCTTTTTAATGCAATTAAATCTTTATCATTAAACCTAACATTACGAATGAAATAAAGTGTTGGGAGCTCAATGTAAAACAATATGCATTGAAGTGTTGGGAGCTAAATGTAAAACAATATGCATTATTCATTTGCCTGCGTGCTGTATCCTATTTCCAAATTATATATTCATAACTACCAATAACTCAGATAACCTAATAAACAGATAACAAAAATAAAAATAAGTAACTAAGTAAGAGAAAAAAATGCCATACCTTCTAAGAGGTATCTCCAACAGGTCTAGAAAAGAAGTCCACTGGCTGAAGACAACACCTTTCAGACCTGAGGCCTTGAGCTCTTGCAAATGTTTAAGTACAGCCAAAACCTTTAATGATTCTATCCAGTTTGTGTCGTTAACCTTGAAACAACATTATGACGTACAAATTACAATGTAACAGAGAACATCTTCCAACCTGAAGCTCTTGATTTGCAAACATCAAATAAACTAAATGCTTGAATTCAATTCATGTAAAGAATATTGTGAACGATTGTGAGAAGAAAAAAAAAAACTCTGTGATTGGTTGCAATATCTCGCTTACTATGCATGCATTCCTCATTTGGATTCTCTATAGAATGAACATATCATGGGGGTAAAAGTAAAGCATCCTATACTACTAAGTTAATGGATTCCATGCAATTTCATGCTTGAACAAGATAGATGCCAATGGAATATGCGTGATTTCAAATTTGAAATAGACTTTGACCAATTTAATGAGGTTGTGATTCTTTAAACATGTTTTTGTCAAATTTGAGTGGGGTTTTGATTAGTTTAGTCTGTTCTGTAAAATTTAATAGGTATCATATGTTTAATGCAGGTACAAATATAGGCCAAACTGCGGTAGAAAAGCTTTAAAATTTACCAGAAATATGCATAAATTGGACAATAAACTTTTCAATTACCGATTTATCACATATTTGGCCTATCTCTGCACCAGTAAAAAGATTATTCAGCAACAAAGATCTCAATAAACAAAATTCTTGGACACAAACAAATCTCAGCAAACAAATCTAATATCTGAATCTAAAAACAATTTTGAACTTGACAATGAATTTAATCGAAAAAATTAAGGTTTGGTTTGAGGTTTGATTAGTTTTTATTTTTTAATTGGACCAATTTATTAAGTTTTTGTCTTTTTCCATATTTTTAGATGATTTTCTACCTGATCTAATCTAATGAGTGCCCTAAAAGTTTTCTGATAAGTGCCCTAAAAGTAAAGTTTTTGAGTGCCATCTACATGATCTGGCATTCTTAGAATTTTTTTTAAATGACGGAATTCTAACCCAATAAAAAAACAAAGAAACGACACATAGTTAGACCGCGCCTAAATAAAAGGGCCGACCTGCGGGCTTAAATTTCCCACTTTTGAGCTCAGCCACCCAAACGTAACGTACTTAGACCGCGCATAAATAAAAGGGCGGACCTGCGGGTTTAAATATCCCATTTTTGAACTCGACTATCCTCCATGGCCATGCATTTTTCCATCGCTGCGTGTAAGTAAACCCTCCACTCGTCTCCTTCACCACCGCATGTAAAGAAAACCCTTGGGTGTAAACTTGGCCAACGGCCCAACCCTGTTGGTAAACTCTCGGTCCTCAGATTAAAAGTAGAAACACAATTTCCTCTCGACCCTCACTGCGTCACAAATGTAAGGTTTAAACCCTCTTCACTGGTTATTTGGCCTAATTCAATTGATTAAACCCTCCTCAATGGTTCTCAAGTTAATTTCAAAATTCAAGTTACCATGGTATGTTCTGTCTCGCGGAAATTTTCAGAAAAAAAAAAATGAGCGTCCATTCCTGTAAATTCCATTCTAGAATGGTAATTGCAAAACTTTGGAAACAAAAAGAGAGAAGAAAATTGAAAGATGAATCAAAATTAAAATCATGGACATATTTTCCGTAACCTACATAACAAATGCTATCTGTAGAATGTGTCCATGTTCAATACATGTACTGTTAGAGTATGTATCTGCCTCTTGGAAGCCTTGTTGTCCTTTGGGGACGATTTTGGAGATGCAGTTCCCGGTATTGACGATCGAGGCAAAGAAGTATCGGCCTAACAGCTGCGCGGCGGGCTCAGGGTTTCCAGCTCGTTCTCTGCTACTGTGTGAGATTAATCCTGCCTGTGGGTAGTTGGTGTGGGTAAGTTCATCCATAGAAACTACCGGGAAAACAGCAAAACAGGTAATCGTGCAGAAAAGCATTTAATTGCCCACACCATAGAGAAACTTAGGGTTATTCGGAGAGTATTGATGTTCCTGCCCCCGCGCCTGTGTTCAAATACTCGCCTTAGTACAACGTTTGAAGGGCAAAGTTTCCGTCCCATTCCAGCCAACCGGCAAGATCGATCGTATCGGGTTAGGATAACCATATTTGCAACGCGCGTGGAGATTTATCCAACAGAACTGCAAAAACCCGAAACCGGAAAACCCGGTGTGTGCAGCAAGTAAGAGGTCGGCAGTGCGTGGAGCAGACCAGAACCGGAAAACTCGACGCGAAAAACTCGACGGAGCATGAAGAAGAAGGAAAGTCATACCAAAACTCAAAAGCCCGCCGCCAGATGTCAGCACGAGGATGAAGGGGAGCCGACGACACGTGTCAGCGGGAGAACAAAAGGGACGACGAAGGTCCCTTTCAAAGGAAAGGCCTATCGGCCTAATTATGTTTAGCACTAATATGTTGAATACAGATCGAAAATTAAAATTGGATTATGGTTGTTATTTGGACTCAACCAAGCCACAAGGATGTTTACCTCCTCCAAAAAAAGACTTTTTATAAATAAATAAAAATTATTTATAATATTTTAAAATACAAAGTTTTATACTATAATACAAATAACTATAACAAAAGAAAGCTAATCTATATGGATGAAAAATGGAATTAACTCCTCATTCTCATCAAGAAAAAAGCTACAAATAAAAAAACATTGTTATTTAATCAAATTAATTTGATAATAAAGTATTTATGGTATTAAAAAATAGTCATAATAAAAACCGGTACAGACTAAAATAAAACAAGGTTTTAGAATAACTAATAAACAATTATTAACAACTACAAACAGTTCTCTTTGAATCCAACATCGATAACAATAGTGTCAAGTCTCTATCATTTCTATGTCGATTCAAATCAAAATTTAATCCAAATTAAGTTACACGTAAAAGAAATAAAACAATTCTTCTTACACTAGTGCAATGAGCACTTGCAATTAGTCTCAATTGTTTCTATTAGAGCATTGTCTTCAAAGTCTAAAAATCTTTAAGGAATCAATTTTACAATATTACCTAATAGAAATTTTAACTCATATGGAAATGGTTTGATTTTCACTTTTTTTTCTTCGGAATTAATTAAGTAGACTAATTATCAATAATTTCTATATTTTTTTTGTTGGGAATTAATCACGTGCACTAACTACCAACAATTTCCACAATCCTTTTATGGAGAATCAACCACATGGACTAACTACACTTTGAGATCCACCCCCAAAACCACTTAAAAAAATTATAATAATAATTTAGAAATTTACTAATAGTAACAAATAATTTTTAGTATAATGGAAAACAATAATACAAACAAAATTTCCCTTATAATCTCGCCACAAAAAAAAATACCACAATAAAAAAAAATCCTTAGACAATGTCTTTGCGTTCCTTCCTCGGCAGGACCTCCGTGTCTTATGGATCCGGAACCCCTCCTTGCGAGCTATCAGTGGGTTTTTATAATCTTCCTATTCGTTTCTATCCATGTATTTTACGGTTGGTGGATTAATTTTAACTTTCTGCGGTGGAAGCATCTTTCACTACCTTGAAATTTTGGAAGAAAATGATATTTAATTCGTTTTCTGCTCTCATTGTAATCTCCAGGATTAGACGACCCCTCCTGCATACCCTGATTTCGTATTCCGCCCTGCCTCCATCGATATGCAATGGGTGATCCATTTCAGTTTCCTGGTTGGATTGCCACGGTTGAACAGATCAGTGCCGCATTGAAATCATTATCTCCATTCACCTATGTTGCGCAAGCTTCTGCGAGATCCGCTCACCTGCAACACATCTGCAATGAAGAATAGAATCGAGTCATTATTCGATGGCAAATTGAATCGAAACAGGAAATGAGTTATTCTTTTATTTTTT
>APFE031741691.1:47745-61835 GCA_000404065.3 Pinus taeda | reverse complement strand
AATTTAGAAAATACTACTAATAAAAAAAATTAAATGTATACATACACGAAAAAAAATATGATGGGGCATATTTTAAAATTTTAATATAGAGAATGTGAATTATAAATAAAATATTTCAATTTCAACTACATATATATTAATATACTAGTTGCGTAGATCCACCAAGTGTGTAGAGGGATCAAATCTCTTCTCACTCAAAAATGTGAATTATAAATAAAATATTTCAATGTCAACTACATATATATTAATATACTAGTTGCATAGATCCACCAAGTGCGTAGAGGGATCAAATCTCTTCTCACTTAAAAATATGTTTGCGTCTCAAGAGATTCAATCACTCTTGAAGCTTGGTAAATCTAGAGTTAATATGGATCTAGGCTATAGATTGTAAAAAAATTCCCACTTAAGTTTTTTAAATTTAACAATAGATTGAATTTTATAATCAAAGATTGAATTAGTTAAATTATATTTTTGAATAATTTATTATTATTAATATTTTATATTAAAAATTGAATGAGGTACACATTTTCGTCTTTTTAAGAACTAACTAAATTATTTTATCTTTGTGAATATTGAAATATTTTACTAATTAAGTTAGATTGAAGATCAATAAACTATCTAAGCAATAGAAACATATTTATTGTTATTTTCCAATCATAGTTTCAACCATACTAAAATTTGTAATTTATAAAAATATCTTTGCATTTTTTAAAAAGTAAGTCCTTTTACATGAAATTTCATATATACAAGTTTGATATAAATTTACCAATACATAATGTATAATAAACATTATTTCATAAAAATAAACATCATGATGATAATCATCTAACAAACATAAACATCATCTAAGGTACACATTCAAATTCACTACCATCATCTAATTATATACACTTTCAGTAACACATATAAATGTCATTAGCTAGCGTACAAATATAATAATCTATTAGGGCACCATTATCGTGATCACATCTAACAAAACAAAAATATTGTAATCTAACATCCTCACCATACACATCCTCAAATTAATATAAATCTCATGTCAAATAACTGCTATCACTTACACATCTATCTGCAAGGACATTAAATGAACATATCTAACATGACCTAACAATATACACATCAACACCAACATATAAATTAAGTACATAAACATGAAAAAAATGCACCATATATATACACACACACACACACAGAGATATGTGTGTGTGTGTGTAAAGAAGTCAAATAACTACATCATGAATTCAAATAGGTGCAATCAAATATCTGATACAACAGATGTAGTAGTCCTTGAAACCAGAATTGCATGAGATTATGTTGGATGGTCAACTACTGCCTGATCAAGTACATATGTTGAACTCATTTGAGGTGGGGACCGACTAAGAGGTGGCTGGTCTGTATTAGAAGGACATGGCTGGTCTACAAGAGAAGGTGGTTAGTCTTCTCTATCAGGAGAAACATATGTCACATCCTCTAGCTTTGGAATCTGAACATCATTAGGAAACTAACAAGTAGTGTTACTACAAGAAGGATCACCGACACCTCGAAAACCATGATATGATCAAGTGGAATGACCACTAGAAGAATAATCATCACCAGCCTCATCATCATGATCATGATCATCACCCCGATCATCATCATGACCAACCTCATCATTTGATGGATGTGTTGTTGCATGATGCTTTATAGCCCTCATCATTGCTAGTGCCCTACTAGCTCTGATGACATGCCATATAAGAGACATAAAATCCACGAATAGGTCCTATAGAGATCTAGGAACATCTTATTCACACTAATATCTCAAGGCCTAATAGGGTGGATTGCCTCTCAAACCAAAAATGTAACCAATCTATCATCGCGATCCTTTCGACATCACATAATAGGCCTCCGCTGTCAGATGCCCATGCACCCTTGAGGATGTGCCCCACCCTCATCCTCTCCGGCCTCGCCCATCTCCTCATCTTCTTCGACATCCAATGAGGGAGCATGCATTTCCTTCTCGAATGTGCCGATGTCTACAAAATATATAGTACAAAAAATAATTAGACAATTTCATTAAATAATTTAATAGAACAAGTTAAAGAACATGCTAGAATAAATTTTATTCTAACTCACTAAAACAAGAAAATGAAACTAGATTAATTTAAAGAAAACACTAATACTACCTATATAATATGAAGGCTCATCCATTGTGAAGAAGATGTTGGGACACCCTCTCCAATCAATCCCTGTGTACATATATCCCAACACGAAAAACACATGGTCATCCACATTGGTCAATAGCTCGAGTTCCTTGTCCAAAATCTTGGCCAGAAACTTTGGTATGCCCCTCTTGGGCATCGTCTTCCACCACATGCACATATGGGCCTCAATGATCTAGCTAGGAGGGAAACGATCAAATGTAGGCCTCGTCTCCAGAAACCTCTAAAAAAATAAATAAAAAAAATTAGAAGAAAAAGGGAAGGTCTCCCTCGCCTATCTCAACAATGCATGACATCTATCTAAAGTCGTTCAAAACTACCTAAAAAATATGGAAAATGATTTGATGCAACATGGCACCTGAATCAAAGAATCAACATAATACAAAAGAGGGCAACTAATGTGCTGCCCATTGTTGTTTCTTTTTCTAGCACCTATAGCACAAGTGCTTGAGGAGACATAGAAACCTTCCTAGAGACAACCTCTGGGTTGATTGTAGACCAGTGCCTAGGACATCTTAGATAGAGGAGTGCATGGAAGAATATTAGTGACGGGTTTCTGTAGCACTCCAATTTTCACATAGTTAAAAAGATAATAAAGGGGGCTTGGTTCAATAGGCCGTCATTAAGGTAAACTCAAGCCAATAAATGGATCTAAGTGTTCAGGGGTAAATTAGGCCAACCTCAAAGAGAAATGTCTAGTTGTAGTGGCTCACACACAAAAATAGGAAACTTAATATCGAACTCTCAGTAAAGTGAAGACGCGGAAAGGAAGGAAGGGATTTGGTGAGTAGGGATGACTACAATACAGAATCCTAAGAAATGGTTATTTCAACAAAAATATGGAAGAGGGAGGAGATGAAAGGTGGAAAGAGTGGAGCATGAATTAAGGTTTCATGCCATATACCTCATGGGTACCTTTATCACCAAACATCATGAGTAAATTAGTGCTCATATAAATACTGCAAGTTAATTGAATAACACAAGTAAATCTATCTTGTACATAAATATAGTAGCTTATAGACTAACATAAGTAAATATGTCTTATACACAGGTACTATTTTCTATTTAGCAGCTAAGATAAATCCATGAATCAGAGAGAAACTGACACCTTCATCACACTATTTTAGAGAAAGAAAAACATATATGAAATGAAATTTACAGAGGGGAAAATATATTGCGCATTGTCATGATTGGAATCGGCAAAGAGTTTCATTAATATTTGAAATGAGTCCCATTCACCATTCCATTTGCGTGCAACAATCTATAGCTCAAGTCCCTCATGAACAAGCTTCATAGAACCAAAGTGGAACCACAGAATTTGGACCACTATGGGTCCAGAATTCCACAACCTCCTCTAAGTGTTTCTTCCGCCTATTTATATAGAGAATGGGGATTTGAATCAACATTTACAAAATATCTTAGCCAAGGGCCAACTGTTAGATTGACTAGTTGTCTCGGCATGCCATAACTCTGTTGCCCAAAATGATTCCCAAGGATTTTATTCCTTTCTTGAAAATAAATAGAAATTATAGAATAATGAAAAAAAAGGAAAATGGAAAGATGATGGAGGAAGTATCTCTATGTCATTTCTAAGATTTCCCCTAATCATGCTACATCTATTCCTTAGTGTGCTTCTCCTACTACTCAGTTGGTTCCTGTCACTTTCTCCTTAACTGCCTGACTTCTCCATTCTTTGGAGTTGGCAACAATCTACTGTGTTTTATTCTTCTAGAGAAGAAGCAGAGATTGTCCTGGCAGTCCTTCGCCATGTATCTGAGTGGAGATCCATACTGAGCTATTAAGTCTTCTTGAGTCCCATACCTACATTTACTCTTTGAAGATGTGCAATGAAGCAGTCGAATTCATTTCTGTGGCCTGTGTAGTCCTTGTGTTCTTGTTGCAGGGGCTTATACATGATTAGACCATATCTATTTGCAACTACTCCATGCCTCTATTCAATGTCTTTACTGTCAACCCATCTGCCTCTGTACCACGCTATTTGAACATTACTGCATCAAGTCATTTATTCTAGAGGATGTTACAAATAGTGAGTTTCGATGCTCCTTGGCCCCCTTCGGTTTAGCCCCTTTCAGTATTTCTTCATCATAGGACCTAGGGTTGTGACCTGGGGCTCAGCCTTTATACTGGAGCTCCTCAGTCAACGTTTTCAAATCAGAGATTTAACTTGGAGTGAGGTGATATCAGGTTTTACTGATTATCGATCGCTGACCACCTTCCTCGCTTAGCCCTTGGTTCCTCGCTCTCCTGCGACCATTGGCTAGCCCCCTTATCAGAGGTTCTCTATCACAAAATTCCTTGTGATGCATAATGCACTGCTACCCCTGATCCCCGATTACTGATTGATGACATCATCAGTGCCATGTGTAGCTTCCTGAAGGGTGACACATGTCACCTGTATATGCCCCCATAGGACCCTGAATTTTCTAGATCAGCATGCCATGTTTCCTTCATACTTCTATGTCATGGTGACATCAATGCCACCATGTATTTACTGGATCTAATAATACTCTGCCACGTGGCACTTTGGAGGAGAGAGAAAAGGCTTGCCTAAACTTAGTTTTTTGCTAATTTCCTTTGTAAATCATTTTCGGCATTTCCTGGTGATTTACCTATCAGGATATTCTTCCTACAATTTCTTAAGAGTGGTCAGTTGAACATAGCCGATTGTCGATTTGTGATATGTTTTCGCAGTTGCGATTACCAATATGCCACATGGCTATGAGGTGCGATCGCCAATTTCACTCCACCGATATGCCTAATCGCTAATCACTAATCGGCAAAATTCTTCTGGCTCTGCATTGTACTTTGAAACCCCTTCTCACTGATTTGTGATATCATACCTCTACTGTCTGAAGCACTGAATGCCATGTTTCTTGATCCTCTGATATGCAATTTTCGATATGCTCCCAGACCTCAGATATGCTCTTCTCCTACATTTAAAAGGCAACAAAACCATCAAACTTCAACAAGCCATATCTTCTAATCAAGAAGTCCATTTTTGGACCTCCACATATTATTGGAAAGCTTATTCTGAGCATTATCTGGGGAGGGTCCAATGTAGCTTTAAGTGATTCTGTGGCTTTGAATATGGCTTCATAACTCACTCCTCTTTTGCACTTTGGGCAACTAAAATCCCATTTTGTAGTGAGTGACAACATTGGCTCCAACTGGGGACAGTGCCTTGCTAACAAGGTGCTGAGAACCTACAAATGAGTAGCCTTCACCATTGGGCATGGAGTTAAAAATATAATGAACTTGTATAACCAGAAAATATCCATGAAACTTTATTCGCAGAGAGTCCTTTCCTCATCAGATCGAAATGAAAAAAAATAAATTCTACCAACTGGAAAGTAAATGCTCAGCTAGTGAGCTTATATATATATAGCTCCTACTTACGTACAAGGCTCAATTCACCTAAGTGAGTTCAACTCTCCAATGGATCCAAGACAACATTTGGGTACTAGACCTCATCCCTCCCTGTTGCTGAAGTTTAAAAATTAAAATAAGCATGCACCATGAAAAATCATTAGACAAAGAACTTGATGCATACTCTAGAAATAACCTCTGTTGTCGACCTAAGAATGTGATCATGTAATCATCTACAAATTCATAGAATTGAAAAGGAAAATTTGCAGCTGCCTTATTTTCATAAACATTCTGTTGACCAATATCTTCTTGGTTAGGGCAGCTAAAAATACTGTTTAACTCCTCAACTTTAGATTTTTCGAGAAAAAATTGTTGCAGATCTTTTGCTACCCATTTGTCAATGGGCCAACCCACTTAGAAATCTACAATATATTCTTCATCGTATAAACTGTAAGAATCATGAATTGGAGAATCTACTGAGAATTCATGGCAGGTACCTTTCTACAATAGGCAGTCTCAGACTCTGCTTGGTCCTTCATCTTTGGGCTCTTCTTGAAAAATTTGTTGTTGAGAGCTTTCTCCCCACTTGCTTGTAAGTGGATCCCTTTGAAAATCTATGACCATCTCATCCTCCTATGAATAATATGAATCATAAATCAGAGGAGGTTCTTGATCTTGTTCTCCAGGCAAAGGATTTGCATCGTAAAGTCGAACCTCTTTATTAACCTCCTGGTGGGCCTCCTCTTCTTGTGCAACTTCCAATGATTGGGATCATTGTGGCTCTACATCGCTCAACTCTCCATCAGATTCATATACATAATAAGAAGGAGAAACATCAAAATCAGCCGAATAAGATCTCTGAGGGTTTATTTTCAGCTCGATGATGTTTCCTTCTTTGATTTCTTGGTCATTGGGTGATGTTTCTTGATGCAAGTAGATGTTTTATTGGAGTGGATCTCCACAAACATCTTCAGTACGGTAATTAACCTTATTAATATATTCATCATTGAAATATGCACATCAATTTTCAAATAGAGCATCCAATGGATATAATTGTTTTCAATAATGATTGAATTCCATATGAAAACTCTTTAAGGAAGATATGTTGCCACAAGGTATTGTTCTGTACCAAATTCTAAAATCATCTTCTAAAGAGTACATGAACAATTTCATTTGCACATCTTCAAAAATAATACCCTATTGTTCCATGCATTCATGAAAATCCTTAAGGTGTTGGTCTGACCTTTTATCTGTGTTTCCACTGAGTCTACACAAATAGTTATTCCATTGATGAAATGAAGGGACATGATTGGGATTAACCAGGAATAGAAGAAAAATCTAGTGGGGCAAATTAGTTGGCCAGGAATGTGGGAATGGCCATTTTGAAAACCCCCTAGGTGAGTGATTTTAGTTTCAAAGGTAGGGAAAGTTTTTAGCTGCTTTATCATTAGAGTGAGGATGGGGCTGCTTGAAAGCTAATATGATCAAATAGAGATAGGGACAATGAAGTTGTGAGGATGTTTACCATAAAATTTAAATAGTGGAGTCATCAAGGTGAGAGATCTTCAACCCACACTTCCCTTGCTCACCTACCATATGGAATGTAAAAAAAATCCGTACCAAGGGAAAAATATTTTAATCAATTCCCCGGAAACGACTCCAGAAATATTTGGTTGCTTGTTCTAGCACCTGTAGAAAAATTACTTTAGGAGACATAGAAAGCTTCCTAGAGACATCCTCTAGGCTGATTGTAGACCAGTGCCTAGGACATCTTAGATAGAGGAGTGCATGCAAGAATATCAGTGAGGGGTTTTGACAACACTCCAATTGTCACGTAGTTAAAAATATAATAAAAGGGGCTTCGTTCAATAGGCCTTCATTAAGGTAAAATAAAGTTAATAAATGGATCTGAATATTCAGGGAGTAAATCAGACCAGCCTCAAAGGGAAATGTCTGGTTGTGGTGGCCGACACACAAAAATAGGAAGCTTAATATTGACGTTGTAGTAAAGTGAAGAGGAGGAAAGGAATGAAGGGATTCAGTTTGTAGGGCTAACTATAATATAGAATCCTAAGCAACAGTTGTTCTGGTAAAAATATGGAAGAGAGAGGAGATGAAATTGTAGAAAGAGTGGAGCACAAATTAAGGTTTCATGCCATATATCTCATGGGTACCTCTATCACCAAACATCATGAGTAAATCAATGCTCATATAGATACTACAGGTTAATAAAATAACACAAGTAAATATGTCTTATACATAGGTACTATAGGTTATAGAATAACATAAGTAAATATGTTTTATACATAGGTACTACTCACTATTTAGTAGCCCATATAAATCCATGAATCAGAGAGAAACCGACAGCTTCATCACACTATTTTAGAGAAAGAAAAACATATATGAAATGAGATTTACAGAGGGGAAAGCATACTGCGCATTACCATGATTGGAATCACCAAAGAGTTTCATTAATCTTTGAAATGAGTCCCATTCACCAGTCCATTTACATTAAAAAATCTATAGCTCAAGTCCCTCATGAAAAAGCTTCATAGAACCAAAGAGGAACCACAAAATTTGGAACACTGCTGGTGCAGAATTCTGGAACCTCCACTAAGTGTTTATGTTAGGTCCCTATAACACTAGTGATTCTGAATTAATATTGTCATTGTATCCCTTATTGTTATTGTTGTGCACCTAGTGTCCCTATAATTTTATTATTGTGCCCCATAGAAGCCCACTATTATTATTTTTGTTCCCTTATATTATTATTGTTAGGTCGGATTTGGTTATATTGTGACCCCTTATGCTCCTACATATAGAAAGGAGGTTTTGTCATTTGTAACATCTAAGAATTATTCATTTGTGTAATGTAAAGGAGGTTTTCCTTTCGAAGAGTTCAAATTATAACGTGTTTATCTCTCTTTTCTATCTTATTGTGAGTTGGTTTCATAACATTTGGTATCAGAGCTTGGATTCTAGGGTTTTACTGCTCCAAATAGGTCATCATGACATTTTCGCTTTAACTCTTTTTCTGCGACGTTTAAAAAGTGAAACAAAAAACCCATTTGAGCTGAAATATCTTTGATCCTTGGGTCCTAATTTCAGATCTTGTCTCATTATATTTACAGAGATATGATCTAAGGAAATTAGGGGTTTTGCAGGATCCTAAATTATATCTCAAACATGTGACCCGGGGAAAATCGTCATAAATTTTTTTTCTGAGCATCGGATTGAAATTTAGTAAGTAGTTACAAAAATTGGATGAAATTTTGTTTTCTGTGTAGCAGTTTCAGATCCCAAGGTCAATATAATGACACATGGCACTTTGTACAAGCTTGCTCTACTGAACCAGTTTATAATCAAGTAATCATGGAAGATTTGGCATAACTCTTCATTGCAGAATCCAATATTGATCATACGTGTGGGGTTATAAAAAGTACTCAAAGGGTTACTGCAAGAAGCAATTTTAGACCTTGGAGATCCAAAATTAAAGAGATACAATAGATTCAATATTGAGCTCCTACAAAAAAATGTGTGTAGTTTTTTTTTTTTAATTTTTGCATAAGTTTGGTTTGAAAAATTAGTTTGAAGGAATTCAAAGGGCATAGTGAAGAATTATTATCAGTAATTTATGCCCCAAAGAAAGAAAATGGAAACACATAGTAGGAAACCTGAAATCTCTAACATGAATCATGAAGAAGAGGAAGAAATGCAACATGATATATCAAAATTACGAGACCAAGTGCAACAAATTTGACTCACACAAAAAGCAACAGAAGCTAATATGGATGGTTTAAAGAAAGACGTAGAAGCTAATATGGATGGTTTAAAGAAGGGTGTGGAAGCTAATATGGGTGGTTTAAAGAAAGGCGTAGAAGCTAAGATAGATGATTTCAAGAAGATTTAAAGACATATTTGACAAAGTTTCTACAAGAAATGCTTACTAGTGGCGAAAGGGTATCACAGGGAAACCAGGAAAGATAATCAACTCTAACGGAATGACAAAGCTTCTAAATAAAGAACAATGAGACATAATTGCACAATTATGTTCACTAGAGGTTCTGACATTGAAATCATCTATTTCTCCAGATCTCCAAAAAGTCTTGGACAATTATTCTACAGTATTTGAGAGTTCCAAAGGCCTCCCACCTATTCGTGATCATGATCATGCTATTCATTTGATTTCAGGAAGTGTTCCTCCAAACATCAGGCCTTACAGATATCCTTATGCCCAAAAGAGTGAAATTGAATGTATGGTTGTAGAAATGCTAGAGGCCGGTATAATTCAACCTAGTTAAAGTTCTTTCTCTGCTCCAGTAGTATTGGTTCACAATAAGGATGCATCATGGTGCATGTGTCCAGATTATAGGGAGCTCAAAAACCTCACTATTAAAGATAAATTTCCCATTCTTGTCATTGATGAATTATTGGATCAATTTCACAGTTCAATTTACTTCACCAAGTTGGATCTTCATTCAAGATATCATCAAATGAGAATGAAGCTTGAAGACATTCCAAAAGCAACATTTAGAACTCATGAGGGTCATTATGAATTTTTGGTCTTACCAATGCACCTTCTACATTTCAAGGTTTGATGAATTCCATTTTCAAACTCTTCCTTAGAAAATTTGTGTTAGTATTTTTTGATGATATACTAATCTACAACAAGTATTGGAAGGATCATGTTCAACATGTTGACAGGGTGCTCAAACTATTGGAGGAGAAACAATTATATGGAAAAAGATCCAAATGTTTCTTTGGAGTACAAGCAGTGGAATATCTTGGTCATATTGTATCTCATGAAGGTGTTAAGGTAGACCCTAGAAAAATTAAAACCATTAAGGAATGGAAAATCCCCACATCCATAAATCATCTACGAGGATTTCTAGGGTTGGTAGGATATTATCACAGGTTTTTAAAGAATTATGGGAGAAAAGTAGCACCTCTAACAACATTATTGAAGAAACATGCATTTTCATGGACTCTAGAAGCAATGAAGGCCTTTGAACATCTTAAAGAGGCATTGTGCCAATCACCAGTCTTAGCTACACCAGACTTCACAAAAACCTTTATTGTGGAATGTGATGCCTCAGGAAATGGAATTGGTGTTGTTTTAATGCAAGAAGAAAGACCCATTGCTTTCAATAGTCATCCAATCAAAGGAAAGTATTTACAAAAAGCTATTTATGAGAAGGAAATGTTGGAAATACTACATGCACTTAAGAAATGGCGACCCTACCTAATGGGAATACAAGGTAAAAATAGATCATGATAATCTTAAATACCTTTTAGAACAAATATTATCTTCAGAAGAGCAAAAAAAATGGGTCAAAAAGATGTTGCGTAATGACTTTGAAATCATCTACAAAAAATGGAAGCAAAATGTTGTGGCAGATGCATTCTCAAGAAAGGATGAGGATGTGGAAGCATTTATTTGCACCATTTCTATTATCCAACCAGATTGGATAAACGATGCAAGGGATGAATGGAAGAATGACGAAGAAGTGTTGGTACTCATTCAAAAGATACAACAAGATCCCAGTACATCTGATACATTTAACTGGAAAAATGATTTTTTATTATACAAAGATCAGTTATACCTATGTAAGAATTCCCAAGTAAAACAAAATATTATTTGGGAATTTCACACCTCTCTCTTAGGAGGGCACTCAGGATTTCTAAAAACTTACCACAGGCTTAAGCAAGATTTTTTTTTGGATGGCCTTAAATCGGATATTCAAAAGTTTGTGGCAGAATGTTTGGTTTGCCAACAAAATAAAGTTGAAACAATTAAGACCCCGGGTCTATTACAAGCTTTATCCATTCCAAGGCAACATTCAGAGGAGGTTTCAATGGATTTTATCACAGGTTTACCCAAGTCCGAAGGCAAGAGAGTTATCTTGGTGGTAGTGAACAGACTTACCAAGTATGCACACTTTTGTGCATTATCTCATCCATTTAAAGCGAGTACAATTTCTATTGCATTTATGGAAATCAAAACCTATAAGAGCAACCAAAGATTATTGTAAGCGACAGAAATCCCATTTTCACTGGAAATTTTTGGACATAATTATTTTCTTGTCTTGGTACTCTGTTAAATCATAGCTCATCTTATCATCCTCAATCTGATGGGCAAATTGAGATAGTAAACAAATGTTTGGAAGGATATCTTCGTTGCTTTGTATCTGATAAGCATACATAATGGGTCAAATGGTTACCTCTGAATGAATGGTGGTATAACACTTCCTTCCATACTGCAGCAAAAATGACCCCATCTATGGCACTTTATGGATATCATCCACTATCCATCACATCATATTTAAGAGAAAATTCTAAGGTTCAAGCAGTGGAAGATCACATCGAGCATCAACAACAAGTTCTCCAACTCTTAAAGGATAACCTCACCTTGGTGCATAATAGAATGAAACAATAGGCAAATCAACATCGTAGTGAAAGAAGTTTTGACGTAGGTGATTGGGTATTCCTATGGATACAACCATATAAACAAATGTCCCTCAAGCAAGCTAAGAAGGATAATAAATTATCACCAAAGTATTATGGTCCATACAAGGTGTTGCAAAAGATAGGTACTATAGCATACAAATTGGAGCTTCCTGCAGCTTCCCGAGTGCGCCCATTTCCATGTTTCATGCTTAAAGAAGGTTATAGGTGACAAACTCCCTGTTCAAATAAAATTGCCAGAACTTGATGAGGAAGGAAAATTCATATTGGAGCGTGGAGCAGTTAAAGAAACAAGAACTTGACAGCTACGAAATCTATCAATTTTAGAGTATCTAATCATGTGTAAGAACTTACCCATTGAAGATTCCACATGGGAGGATGAGAATTTTATACAGAAGAATCCATAACTACTCAAGTGTTGATGACAACACTTTTTTGAAGGAGAGGGGAATGTTAGGTCCCTATAATACTAGTGATTCCCCCATTGCTATTGTCATTGTATTTCTTATTATTATTGTTGTGCCCCTATTGTCCTGATATTGTTATTATTGTGCCCCATAAAAGCCCACTATTTTTATTTTCGTGCCCTTATATTATTAATGTTAGGTCGGTTTTGGTTATATTGTGACTGCTTAGACTCCTATATATAGAAAGGAGTTTTTGTCATTTGTATCATCTAAAAATTGTTCATTTGTGTAATGTAAAGGAGGTTGCCCCATCAAAGAGGCTGAATTCTATGGCGTTTATCTCTCTTTTCTATCTTAATGTGAGTTGGTTTCATAACAGTTTCTTCCCCCTATTTATACAAAGAAGTGGGGCTTTGAATCAACATTTACAAAATATCTTAGCTAATGGCCAGCTGTCAAATTGAATAGTTGTCTCAGCTTGTGATAGTTCTACTGCCCAAAATGATTCCCAAGGATTTGATTCCTTTCTTGAAAATAAACAGAAATTAGAAAATAATGAATAAAAAGGAAAATTGAAAGATGATGGAGGAATTATCCCTATGCCATTTCTGAGATTTCCCATGATCAGGTCACGTCATTGCCTTAGTGTGATTCTCCTTCTACTTGGCCAGTTATTGTCACTTTCACCATAACTGTCTGACTTCTCCACTCTCTGGAGTTGGTATCAATCAATTGTGTTTTCTTGTTCCAGAGTACAACCAGATATTGTCCTGGAATTCCTTCACTGTGTATCTGAGTGGAGCTCCATGCTGGGCCATTAAGTCATCCTAAGTCACACACGTCCATTTACTTGCTGAGCCCATGTAGTCCTTGGTTTCTTGTTGCAAGGGCTTCTACACAATGAGCCCATATCACTTTACAACTACTCCATACCTCTATTGAATGTCTCAGCTGCCGACCCATCTATCTCTGTACCACGCTATCAGAACATTACTGCATTAGGACTTTTATTCTAGAGGAAGTTATAAAAAGCGAGTTCTGATGCTCCTTGAACCCCTTTGGTTTAGCCCCTTTTAGTATTTCTTCATCATAGGATTGAGGGTTGTGACCTGGGGCTCAACCTTTATATCAGAGCTCCTCAGTTGATGTTTTCAAATTGGGAATTTAACTAGGAGTGAGGTGATATCAGGTTTTGTCTATCACCGTCCACCTTCCACGCTTAACCCTTGGTTCCTTTCTCTCCCGTGACCATTGGTTAGCCCCCTTATTGGAGGTTCTCTATCAGTGAATTCCCTATGATGCATAATGCGCTGCTGCCCCTAATCATCGATTTTATATTGATGACATCATAAGTGCCATGTGTAGCCTCCTGAGGGGTGACATGCATCACCTAGATATGCCCCCATAGGACCCTGAAAGTGCTAGATCAACATGCCACGTGTCCTTCATTGTTATGAAACCAGCTCAAGAAAAGATAGAAAAGATAGATCAACACCTTAGAATTCAGCCTCTTCGAGGGGGCAGCCTCCTTTACATTACATAAAAGAACAATTCTTTGATGATTCAAATGACAAAACCTCCTTTCTATATATAGGAGTCTAAGGAGTCACAATATAACCCAACCGACCTAACA
>APFE031741691.1:9132-42129 GCA_000404065.3 Pinus taeda | reverse complement strand
ACATTTTGCTTCCCTTTTTTGTAGATGATTTCAAATTCATAACCCAACATCTTTGTGACCCACTTTTGTTGCTCTTCGAGGATAATCTTTGTTCTAAAAAGTATTTAAGGCTATCATGATCCGTTTTTACCTTGAAGTGTCTTCCCATTAGGTAGGGTCGCCATTTCTTAAGTGCATGGAGTATTTCCAACACTTCCTTCTCATAAATAGCTTTGTGTAAAAACTTTCCCTTAATTGGACGACTTTCAAAAGCAGTGGGTCTTTCATCTTGCTTTAAAACAGCACCAATTCCATTTCCTGGAGCATCACATTCCACAATAAAGGTTTTTGTGAAGTCCAGTGTAGCTAAGACCGCTGCTTGGCACATTGCCTCTTTAAGATGTTCGAATGCCTTTGTTGCTTCTGGAGTCCATGAAAATGCATCTTTCTTCAATAATGTTGTTAGAGGTGCTGCTATTCTCCCATAATTCTTAACAAACTTGCGATAATACCCTGTCAACCCAAGAAATCCTCGCAAATGCTTTATGGATGTGGGAATTTTCCATTCCTTAATGGCTTTAATTTTGCTAGGGTCTACCTTAACTCCTTCATGAGATACAATATGACCCATATATTCCACCTCTTGTACTCCAAAGAAACATTTGGATCTTTTTGCATATAATTGTTTCTCCTCCAATAGTTGTAGCACCCTGTCAACATGTTCAACATGATCCTTCCAAGACTTGTTGTAGATTAGTATATCATCAAAAAATACTAACACAAATTTTCTAAGGAATTGTTTCAAAACCTTGAAATGTAGAAGGTGCATTGGTAAGGCCAAAAGGCATGACCAAAAATTCATAATGACCCTCATGAGTTCTAAATGCTATTTTTGGAATGTCTTTAGTCTTCATTCTGATTTGATGATATCCTGAACGAAGATCCAACTTGGTGAAGTAAATTGATCCATGCAATTCATCCAGTAATTCATCAATGACAGGAATGGGAAACTTATCTTTAATAGTGAGCTTGTTGAGCTCCCTATAATCCGGACACATGCACCATGATCCATCCTTCTTGTGCACCAATACTACTGGAGCAGAGAAAGAACTTTGACTAGGTTGAATTATACCAGCCTCTAGCATTTCTGCAACCATACGTTCAATTTCACTCTTTTGGACATAGGGATATCTGTACGGCCTGATGTTTGGAGGAACACTTCCTAGAATCAGATGAATAGCATGATCATGATCACGAATAGGTGGGAGACCTTTGGGAGTCTCAAATACCTTGAATGATTGTCCAAGACTTTTTGGAGATCTGGAGAAATAGATGATTCCGATGTGGAAACATCTAGCGAACATAATTGTGCAATTACACCTCTTTGTTCCTTTTTTAGAAGCTTTGTCATACCGTTAGAGCTGATTATCTTTCCCGGTTTCCCTGCAATACCCCTTAATTCAACTTCCTTTCCTTCCACAGAAAATTTCATGAAAAGTTCTTGAAAATTAAAAGCTATTGTACCCAAGGATTGTAGCCATTGGACTCCTAGTACAACATCAGCACCTCCCATTGGAATGGAAAGCATTGGGCTAGTCAATACATATTCTCCCATGGATAGCTTGATATTATGGCACTTTTGAGAGCAATTTATTGTTCCTCCATTTGCAACCATCACTTGACACTCTGGTGCTAGATATAAGAAGCAATTCAATTCTGCTACCTTACAATGAATAAAATTGTGGGTACTTCCTGAATCAATCAACACTATTACCTTTTTCTTCTTGATTTGTCCTTCTATCTTGATGGTTTGAGGAGTGGTAATTCCCACCGATGCATTAAAAGATATGGTTGGATTCATTTCTTATTTATCTAGGCTTTGTTCCTGGAGTATATCCTCTTATTTTGACCTTTCTTTCTCTTTTTCTTCTTCCTCTTCACAATCTATGTAGAACAATTTCTTCTCAGCACAATTATGACCTTTAGTGTATTTTCTATCACAACTGTAACAAATCCATTTTGCTCTTTTTTTCTTCCAATTGTTGTGGTGTCAACCTTATAGGTTGTGGAAGACTAGGGCAACAACACTTCCATCTTTATAGTTGTGAGTGGTATGCTTCCTGGTTGCCATAAGTTTGCTTTCCATTTTTCTTGCTAACCTGAATGCCTTCTCTAATGAATCAGGTTCCCAAAGGGAAACATCATGTTGGATATTATCCTTTAAAGTCCCTATGAACACATCAATCCTATGCTCCTCTGGAATATTTTTTACCCTTATGTTCAATTTTTGGAACTCCCCAATGTGCTCCATTATTGAACCCTTTTGTTTGAGACTTATCAATTGGCTAAAAAAAGTGTTGCTTTTTGTATCCTCATAATGTGCTCTCAATTCTTCCATAAAAAATGCCCAAGTGATAATTTGTTTACGGGAGCAAAGCCATTGATACCATACAAACTGATTTGGTTCCAAATATAAAGTTGCAATACGTACCTTTTGTGTGTTTTGCACATTATTGAGATCGAAAAATTGCTCCATTTGTAATATCCATGTTGCGGGATCCTTGCCATCAAACTTCCTCACATTTATTTTTGGAATATGGTGGGTCTTCGATCCAACATTAGGGTATATGGAATCATGATTAATGTTTCATTTGTTCTCATCATGAGTTTCCTTTACTACCCTTTCACCATTAGTGACCATTTCTTCTAGCAACTTATTCATATTTATCTTCAATTCTTCCATGTTTGTCTTCAAATCTGTCTTCCAATCATCCATCTTAGCTTCCATGCCATTCATCTTAGCTTCCACGCCCTTTATCTTAGACTCCATGCCATTTATCTTAGCTTCTGTTAGCTTTTGTGAGACTAACATTTGTTGCACTTGCTCTTTTAATTTTGATATATCATGTAGCATTTCTTCCTCTTCTTCATGAGTCATGCTACTGCTTTTAGGTTGCTTACTAGATGTTTTCATTTTCTTTCCTCAGGGCATTAGTTACCAATAATAATGCTCTACTATGCCTTTTGAATTCTTCAAAATAAATTTTCAAACCAAGCTTAAGCAAAAATTTAAAAGAATCTACACAACTTTTTTCACTTTATAGGAGCTCAAAATTTCCTCTGATGTATCTCTTTACTTTCGGATCATCTAGTTCTAAAATGGCGACTTGCAGTAGTCCTCTGTGTCCTCTTTCCAATGCCACCAGTTTGATCCAAATTGGATTCTCAAAGGAAGATTTATGCGAAATCTCCCACAGTGACGTGATTATAGACTAGTTCAGTAGAGCGAAAATGTACGACGTGCCACGAGTCACTGTTTCGACTTTTGGCTCTAAAAAATATATACAAGAAACTACAGTCTATCCTCTTTTCTGTACCTTCTTACAAAATTTCAATCCGATGCTCAGAGAGAAAGTTATGACGATTTTCCCCAGGTCACCTATTTTGAATGTAATTCAAGAGTCTGCAAAAATACCAACTTCCTCAGATCATATCTCCACAAATATAGCACGAAAAGCTCTGAAATTCAGACCCGAGGTTCAGCGCGATTTCTTCTCAAATGGAGCAGCAAAACTCTAGAATCCAAAGCTCTGATACCAAATGTTATGAAACCAGCTCAAGAAAAGATAGAAAAGATAGACCAACGCCTTAGAATTCAGCCTCTTTGAGGGGGAAACCTCCTTTACATTACATAAATGAACAATTCTTCGATGATTCAAATAACAAAACCTCCTTTCTATATATAGGAGTCTAAGGAGTCACAATATAACCCAGCCGACCTAACAATAATAATATAAAGCCACAAAAATAACAATAGAGGGATTCTATGGGGCACAGTAATAACAATATGGGGATAATAGGGGCACAACAATATTAATAAGGGGTACAACTACAATAGTAATGGGGTAATCACTAGTATTATAGGGACCCAACATTCGTACTACTATGTCATGATGATGTCAACACCATTGTGTCTTTACCAGATCCAATAATACTCTGCCACGTGCCCCCTGGAGGAGAGAGAAAAGGCTTGCTTGAACTTGGTTTTTTGCTAATTTCCTTTGTAAATCATTTTCAGCCTTTCTTGGTGATTTACACTATCGACATATTCTTCCCGAAATTTCTTAAGAGTGGTGTGTTGAACATAGGTGATCATCGATTTGCGATATGTTTGGGCAGTTGCAATTGCTGATATGCCGCATGGCTATGAGGTGCACTATCCGATTTCACTCCACCGATATGCCTGATTGCTAATTGCTAATCGATGAATTGTTTTCGCTACTACACTATAATTTGAAAACCTCGATCACCAATTTACAATAACAGATCTCTACTATCTGAAACATCGAATTCCATGCTACCTGATCCTCCGATATGTGATTTGTGATATGCTCCTAGACCTTCGATATGTTGTTCTCCTTCATTTCAAAGGCAACAAAACCATCAAACTTCAACGGGTCATATCATTTGATCTAGAAGTCTATTTTTGGACCTCCACATACTGTTGGAAAGCTTATTCTGAGCACTATCTAATGGAGAGGGTTCAATTTAGCTTTGAGAGCTTCTATGGCTTGGAAGATGGCTTCATACTGCACTACTCTTTTACACTTTGGGCAACTGAAAACCTGGCATTTTGCAGTGAATGAAAACACCCATCACCACAAGAATGTGAAATGGTGCTGACTAATAATGAGAGGCACCTAGCCTCTTTTGGAGAAAAAGAAGAAATTTGTAGTTTTCAACCACAAAGTTAACAATCTGATGGATGGAATGAATGAGGCCCAACATATTTTAGAGCGTATGCGAGTTGATTCTTAGTTGTAACATGATGGGGGACATCAGGGAACTAGGGAAAATCCTCCCCTCTCTTGGATAGATTAGTGATAAAGTAAATTTCCTCCTTAGTGGGCCTATACTATAGCTCAAGACTGACATGGAAAGCCTATTACTAGACATTCCATCAGCAGATTAGATGCAACAATAGGAAAAAGTGTGCCTTATGGGATGTACCCTCCTCATACTACTTGAGGAGGCCTACATTCCTGAAGAGCACTCGGGTCACTGCATGAATAGGGGGAGGGTATAAATCCCTCTCCCTCTCTCTCGCCTATCATGGTTAGATCATATTGTATTGGTCCTCTTGTTGCTCCTTCTCCATTTACTGACATCTCTGCTACATGATTGACATATAAAATACATCAACCTCATACATAAAACACATTTTTTTTATAAAATGAAACATGTATTTATAACTATTGAAACATAACTTTCAATATAAAGATGTAAAAGTTACCAGTGCACTCAAAACACAGGCATGTACCAATGTCAATGCACTTTCGACTATAATTGCATTGGTAATAATGTCGCACCATGACTATTTAAAAAATTTAACTTTTCACAGCAGTGGAACATACTTGTGTACTAGTGCTTACATCACATCTTTCCCGGTGCGTTTAAATTTAAATAGTGCACTACCACAATGGTGGTGCATTATGTTGATGCAACAAAACCTGGTGCACACTATAAATTTATAGGGTGCACGCTGGCAATGCGATCTGAACAAATTGTGCGCATCGCACATTGTTTTTTTTTTTTGGAAAACAAATGATGAATTCAACCTAATTTTCAATTCTAATCCACTAAAAAATTAAATTAGAAATAAATATAGAGATTACCTAGACATTTGGTCATCAAAGAGGCATTGTGGACATGTAATGGAGACTTTTTTTCACACTATTTGAAAAAATTGGAAACTCAAACAATAAGCATAGTACTGAAAGGTGGTGAGCAAGAGAATCACCGACATCAGGGCACTTGCATGTGGAAAGAGTGGAACCAGTGCTTTAGAGATATACTACACTGTAGATGGTAAAAATGAAAATTATGAACGGGAGGGTTTTTATTATTTAACCCTCCACTAGTGCGCGTCTCAAAGTGCATTGGGGTGGGCTATATACAAAAACACATCGTTTTTTTTGTAATTTAAAATTATCATGGTGCTTTGTTAAGAAACATCAGGATATATGTTACTTGTAACGCATCAGTGATGTGGTTTTAAAATAGCACCAATCTTTTTTTAGAGAGTAGAAACCATCTATCGGTACACTTTATATGACACCCCAGGGCGTTATTATATGTTTACTGCATTAGGTCGTCATTTTTAGATAACACCTATAAGTTTTACTATATGAAGAAGTTTGATGCTAGATATTATTCAAGCATCGATGCGTTAGGGTATTTAGCGCACCGTGGTTCTTTATTTTCAAATAAAAAAATTCTACGTTGCACCATGTTATATGTAGCTCTGGTTCATGTATTCATAAGAAAGCACCAATGCCCTTTAATAATTTAGATGCACCGTTAAAGAAACATTTTCTAAAACATCTTTCCACCCACCTCTGCTACATATGGATTTTTGGGCTATTTTTATAGGGGCCGCTACAAAAGCCTCCACTAGAAGGTCTTTTCCTTGTAGTGGAAGGGGCAAAGGAAGGGCAATAATGTCCCCATTGGTGATGCCCCTCCTTCCAATTTCATTACGGTATGCAAGTGTTCCCTTTGTTAGAAGTAGGGCTGCATCAACAACTTCAAACGTTGAGGGCATAATAAATTTAGAAAGACAAAAAACTCAAGAAAGAAAATATCTCTTGTGGAAGTATGTCACAAGAGGTCAAGGGCCAGACAACAAGTTGAAGGGAGGAGGCAATGTTTCTTGTAAATGAAACTATTGCAACAATCATTTCAAGAGCACTGATTTCCATGTGAAATCTCATTTGTTGGGCTAACCAGGCTGTAGAGTTAGAGCATGTGCAAATGTGTCTGTAGCTAAGAGGAAAGAAATGGAAAAAGAGACCAATGTTGGTATGGAAAGGGTGGTTGCATCATCTAAAAAAAACAAGAAAGATGATGCCCTTCCATTCTTGAGGAAAAGCAACAACAAATCTCCATTTGAGAGTTTTGGTGGGGGTGTGGGTCAAGCAACAAAAAGAAAGGTAGTGGAACTTTGAACAATGGACAAGATTTTTCAGTAAGAGAGATGGGAATAGCTTCACATTACCTTATTTTTATATTTGAACTTCATATCCTTTAATGTTGCATGCTCACATTTATTTCTTGATATGTGTATAGCTCTAACTCAAGGGGATCCATCAAGGCATGTGCCTTCTGGATCAGAGAAGCTTAGAATGACATTGTTGACTAAGGAAAATAAAGAGGTGGACAAAATTTGTGAACCTATTAAATCAGTATGGCTAACATTTGGGGTTAGTATTGTTTATGATCGATGGACAGATCCAACATGCCACCCACTCATCGACTTCATGGCGGCTTCCTTGAATGGACTAGTTTTATGAAAATCTGTGGATGCACTAGACAATACAAGGATGCACAATAGATTGGTGAGTTGTTCACTAAAGTTATTGAAGATGTAGGTGCTTATTATTGTGTTCAAATAATTATAGAAAATGCACTTGTTTGCAAGGTTGTTGGCATGATTGTGGAAGCTAAATATCCACAAGTATTTTGGACACCTTTCATTGTCCATTCCTTGAATTTAGCATTTAAAACTATTTCTTTTGATGTGCCTTAGATTGGAAGTGTTATTGAGGATGCACGAAATATCCACAACTTTGTACAAAAGCATATAAATTCCATCACAATCTATAAGGAGTACACCCATATATAATTGTTGAAGATCGTAGATACATGATTTACCTCTTCATTCATCATGTGAAGAGGTTAAGGGAGGTTAAAACTACTCTTAGGGCCATGGTTATTTCATATTTTTGGTATTTTTGGAGTAAGACAAGCAAGCAACCTCAAAAAGAGTTAAGGACATAGTGTTAGATGATGCTTGGTGGGAGAGGGTAGGTTCACTATTAAGATCATGGACCCTGTCATTGTTTTGCTACGATTTGCAGATACATACCAACCCATCCAAGGATAGGTTTATGAGGGATGGGATTCCATGAAGTCCGCGAGGACCATTATTTTATGGAGTGAGTGCCTTGAGAATGAGACATCATCAAAGGCCTTCTTCACCACCATACAAGATATTCTTTTCATTAGATGGGACAAGAATTGCACACCTTTGAATTGTTTGGCTCACTCATTGAACCCAAAATACTACAACCATGAATGGCTGAATGGTAGCCCTTCCCACAGATTCCCTCCTCACATGGATGATGAAATTTCATAAGGGTGGAAGGATGCATTGAGTCATATATTTCAGTATAGAGCATCCCTTGATGAGGTGGAGGATGCCTTTGCATAGTTTTCCACTGGCGTTGGGTGATTTTCAGTCTATGATTTAATTAGAGATAGGGGGGATAATAAGACCTATTCTTGATGGGAAACTCATGGGGAAACGAGCCCTCCTCTATAATAGTTAGCCATGAGGCTCCTCTCTTAGGTGACTTCATCCTCTTGCTACAAGAGGAATTGGAGCACATATGGGAATTTATATATTGCCAAGAAGAGCATGATTGAGTAGTCCGTGGCAGAGACAATGGTGTATGTGCACACCAACCTTCATCTTATTTACAAGAAGATGTATGAGTAGTTCAATGGAAAGAAAAATATGTTTGATGTCTTTCCTGATGATATGGGTTTGGATAATAATGTTGAATTGGCATTGGCCAACCTGGAGCACTATCACTTTTTATGATGGTGATACTCTTGAGGGGTCATCCTCCACACCAACAGATGTAGAGATTACATTGGATATAGAGGAGGAGGATGCAGGAGAGGAGAGTAGTGGTGACCATGACAGTGATGTTGATTTTGGTGATGATGATTGATAAGCTACCTACTACCTTGTAGTTGTTTTGTATTTTCTACTTCTATTTGTCATTGGAATTTCTAGTAGCCTACATGATACTACCTATGTAACACATTTTGATTTTGATGACTTAATGAGAAAATTTCAATTTCTTATCTTTCTCCTATAGGATAATTAATGAACCTATCACAATTGTATATGTATGCATAATTTTACATTGTACAACTTACAAATTTTAAATTTACAATGTAGAATCTAGATCTATGTATGAATTTGTATCATGAATGAGAATGTGTAAGAAATATCTATTTAGTATTAATTTTAATATATATATATTATATATATATATATATATATATATATATTATATATATATATTATATATAATATATATATATATGTCCTACGTGTCCTGTTTCCGAGGGGTCTACATGCCCCATTTCGAACACTCAAAATTTGTGTCCCGCATGTCCCATGTTAGGTGACTTAGTTAATATAGATACATATTAAATTAATTCCTATCAACATATATTAATTAGTTAAAATGAAACGAAGAGTATAAATATTACTCTACTGCATGGTTCTCATGTAATTACAAATATTGAGGAAGTGGATAAACTTGAGTGTATATAACTCGTGGATAAATCATTATTTAGACAAACACTTCAGGTGCACACAAGTCTTACAAATTTTTTATGTTAAATGATTTTTTAATGTATTAAAAAAAACAGTAATTAATGGAAGTCATAGAAGGAGCATAAACAACAACAATCACATGTACTGATCATGTAGACTAGGAAGAATTGAGATGAGTAAATTATGTTGTCATTGCATTCTCTCTTTACATTATAGCATATGTAGTCTTCAGATTCGCTCAGGTAACTATATTTTGGGACAACGATAAATGCTAAGGAATTCCAATGCTCTCTAGTGTTCAATACCTACCAACTCTTCTAAATCAGAGCACCCACAAACATTTAGTCTTCAAAGCTTTGTGAGATGGGCCAACCCCCTTATGCTCCTCAGCTTCACACATCCATATGCATAAAGATCCTCCAATGATACCAATGTTTCAAGACTGGGAATGTGCTCCCATTTTCACATCCATTAAGGTTCAACTCTTTAATTTTTGAAAGAGGCCTTAGTGGGTCTATTTTTCTCAAATTAAGATAGTAGGAAAATTTTAGATCTATCATTGCATATGGAAATCTTCCAACCTCCACAAGAGAATTGCAATCATTTATGTAAAGACATTGAAGGTTGGGGCATATACTTTCGACTTTTCCTTCAACCATTTTAAATGACAACTGACATAGTGAACACTTGTATATCATCAACTTAACCAGCTTATTCAATCGTCTAAGGGAACTCGATAAGGTTTTCAATTTCTTGCAGTTACACAACTTCAACTCCTTCAAGTTCCTTGGCTCTCTAATGTCACTTAGAAATTCTATCAAGCTTTAAAGATCCTTAACTTCTAAAATTTCCATGTACCATCGATGTGTAAGTTGCGAAGGAAATACGTCAATACTGTGGCTACAATCGATAAGATCTATGTCCTGAAACATGTAAATGTTTCCAAGCCTTTCCCTCGACATGGTTAAAGCATTGCAACCATGTAAATCATGATATTCAAGTCTTGTTAGATTCCCAAGGGAATCTAGAAGACTCTTCAAATCATTGCAACCTGACAGGTCATTGTGTTTTAGGTTTCTTAGATTTCAGAAGAAATCTGGAAGATAAATCATCTTATGGGATACCATCCTCATGTTAAAAACTTTTACAAGGGGCAGAAGAGAGGGGTTTGGCACAAAAATCAATTGTGGCAAAGTAAACTTTAGTTGCGGTAAGGATATCACAACTACAAAGAGGATTAATTGAAATTGAAATTTAACGCACAAAAAAAAGAGTAAAACCAAAAAGGTTGCGGTAAATCTACCCATGAAGGTTTAAAACCATAATTCAACAAACCATACTTTAGATTATATTTCAAAACATAGGGAAATAAATTTGTGTGATAAATGGAGGCTGCATCTCCAAGTGAAAATACAAAACATTACTACGATTTACGCTTCACTAGGGTTGCAGAGTAAGTGTCTATAAAACTCCATAAAACTGGTTTTCAAACTCCCACCAAAAATTGCTCCACGATTTTCTCCTCACTGCCTTACATAATTTCACCCTCTCTCTTGCTCCCTTTGCAAATGACTTTTACATATATATTTATCTCAACATACAAATTTTGACATAACTAATACACAGGATGAGAAATTATACAAACTGTGGGGTTTCTTGAACTTGCAAAGGTTGCGGATTGCAACTAAGAGATACGTAGTAAATGTTTCACCCATACATATTTACCAACCCTCATTAAGTGCTTTAAATCTGTGATGTGTTGTGGAATGGTCAGCGCTGTAGTACTACCCAGACCTTCTGTCCTTCTGCTTGCAAAGAAAATCGCAACCTGCACAATACTTCTAACAAGTATGGCTGCCATCAAAGTGTTTAATGCAGTAGTTGGGATTAATTTTCCAACACTCCCCCTTAATCACAATTGCCGCCATTGGCAATTGCTAAACAATATCTGAGATAAACAAAACTTTCACGTGCCAATGGCTTTGTGAGAATATCAGCAAATTTTTCGTCTGACCTATAGCGCTACAACACAATTTCACCATTGTTAATCAACTCTCTAATAAAATGATATTTAACATCAATGTGCTTGGTCCTCTTGTGAAAGAAAAAAATATTTGACAATGCAATTGCGGAAGTGTTGTCATAGAAAATAGATGTCATTTCTTCTTGGTCGTGGCGAAGATCCCTCAACATCCTTCTCATCCAAACTACTTGACATGTTGCTATTATTGTGGAGACATATTCATCTTCTGTTGTTGACAATGGCACTATTGATTTCTTCTTGGAGGTCCATGCAATGGCCCGAAAAAAATATCCTGACATGCATTTTCTATCATCAACACTTCCTACCTAATCACTGTCAGTGTAACCAACCAGCCTAAAATCATTTGTTGCAGTGTACAAAATACCATGTTGTTTTGTCCCATTGACATACCTTAGTATTCTTTTCCCTGCTTGCCAAAGTGTTTCCTTGCGTGTCTCCATGAACCTCGACACCAAATTCACTGCATACATTATATCCGGCCTAGTGGTAGTCAAATACATCAAACTCGCTATCATACACTTGTATAATGTCAAATTGACATTGTTGCTGCAATCTTCTTTGCTCAACTTCAACCCCATGATAGGTGGAATTGATGGGGGCTTGCTGTTCTGCATAAAAAACCTCTCCAAAATGTCTGCTACATACTTTTCTTGAGAAATAAAAATTCCATTTTTTGATTTCTTCACTCCTATGGCCAAAAAATATCTTAACAACCCCAAGTCAGTCATTTCAAATTCATTTTTCATGACTTCTTTGAAATCAGCGATGAGGAAATCATCATTGGCTGTAAAGGTCAAATTATCTACATATAAGACAATGATAAGAATCTTACCATCACTCTCTTTGATGTAGAGAGTAGGCTTACTGTCATATTTTTTGAAACCATTGTCCAAGAAGTAAGCATCTATTATGCTATACCATGCACATGGTGCTTGCTTCAGCCCATAAAGATCTTTCCTCAACTAATATACTTTGATTTCTTGGCCTTCTACCTCATAACCAGTGGGTTGCACAACATACACTTCCTCTTTCAGCACTCCATTCAAGAATGTTGATTTTACGTCCATTTGATATACTTTCCATTTACGTTGAGAAACAATCAACACAACTGTACGCATTGTCTCCATCCTCGTGACTAGCACAAACATCTCCACATAATCTCTTCCATGCCACTACTTGTATCCTTTGACAACTAGACTTGCTTTATGCCTTTTAATCTTCCCATTGACGTAGCTCTTTGTATTATAGACACACTTCACTCCAATGACTTATTTTCCTTGTGGAAGGTTCACTAGCTCCCATGTGTCACTCTTTTCTATTGCTCCTATTTCTTCCTCCATTACCGAAACCCATTTTTTTCTTTGACTACATACTAAAAATGGATTGGGTCATCTACATGACAAAATGATGCAAACATGAAATTTAGACCAATGCTACTTTCAATTTCATCTTGCTCATAAATCTCATTTAAATTTCTGAATTTTGGTGTTTTTGTGCTTGCCGAAGATGGGCTTGACATGTCACTTAGTGTTGCGCTATGTGATGTTCTTGGAGAAGCACTTTCTTGAATGCGTGACGTTTTTCTTTTGTTTTTTAGTAGTGTTACTTGTTGCCTGCTTTGTTGTGCTTGAATATGAGTAGAAGGGGTCACTTTTGAGGAATTTCTTGTCGCTGTCAATTCTTCTTTATCCTCATGTGGTATACATGCTTTGACAATTACTATCTTCTCTAAGCTTCCATCCCATGCTTCTTCTTCTATGAAATGCACATATTTTCTCATTATGACCTTCTTGGTTGATGCATTGTAGAGCTTGTATGCTTTGGATTCATCAATATATCCAACGAATATGCATTCCCCCCCTTGTTGTCCAACTTCTTCCTCAACTCATCTTGGTTATGTCACACATCCAAAGACTCTCATGTGTGTGAAACTATGCTTTCTTCCACTCCATATATCTTTGAGAATTACGTTCTAGATGCTTTTGGTCGGACATCTATTCAGGATATATGTTGCACAAGTGAAAGCTTCAGCCCTATAATCTTTTGGCAAATTCTTTGCCTTCAACATAATAATTTCAATTTCCATAATGTTCCTATTCTTCCTTTCCACTACAACATTTTGTTGAGGTGTATACCTTGTTGTAAATTTCTTGTGAATTCCATGTTCCCTAAAAAAACATAGGAAGTCATTTGAGTTGTATTCGCCACCTTTGTCGGTCCTCAAGAATTTGATGTAGTGTCTAGTTGGCTTCTCAACAAGAGCCTTGTATTGGAAAATATGCTCAAACACTTCAATTTTTTTGTTTTAGTAAATAGACCCATGTCTTCCTTTTGTAGTAATCTATGAAGGTCAATAAATAATGGTTTCCACCAATTGATGGTGTCTGCATTGGTCCACATAAATCTGAATGGATAATCTCTAAAGGTGCCTTTACACTTATTAACTTTCCTGCTGGAATTGTCTCTCTATGTTTCTTTCCCAAGATACATCCTTCACATAGGCTGTCCAGTTTTTCTATAAGTGGCGTCCCCTTCACCATGTATTTTCTACACAACAAATTCAAACCTCCAAAGTTGATATGACCAAATCACAAATGCCATAAACAATTTTCATCTTTAACTTCTGCTTGAAATTTTACTTGTGTGATAGTTGCACCTTTTCTTCCATCATCTTGTGAGTTCATTGATAGTTGTGCTTGTGCACCTTCTTCATTCAAATATGATCTTATACTTAGGTGAAAAATTCTATTGTTTGTCATCTGTACCTTTTCAATCAGCTATCTACATGGAGGCCTATCCAAAATTATGCACTCATCACTTTTGAAAAATACATTGTAGCCCTTTTGCATGAGCTGTCCAATGCTTATGAAGTTATGATTCAAATTGGGGACAAAGTAAAGATCTGAGATGTACTTCTTCTCCCCCTTCTTTGGTAAGATATTGACTCTTCCTTTTCCCATGACAGAGACTTTCCTAGAAGTCCCTAATGTTTCATATTTCACACCTTCATCTAGATTGGAAAACATTTCTATGTTCCCTGACATGTGGTTGCTACATCGTGATTCTAGATACCATACATCACTATGTTTTTCTTGTGCCATGTTACAAGATAAAAAAAATCTACCATGGTTCTAATTTTCTTTTGTGAAATTTACACTTGGTTTGTTACTAATGTCATATTTCTTCTTTCTACATTCATTTGCATAATGACCATACTTATTATAGTAATGACATTGAACTTGAAATTTATCATACCTCTGACCTTGTGCTTGTTTTTGGCTTGGGCCTTGACTTGGATTTTGATTGTTTCCCCTTCCACTTGAGCTTGAAGGTCTGCTTCTTCCACCTCTATGTGGGCTTCTTCCTCTTCCTCTAGCATATGATCTTCCTCTTCCTCTACCTTGACCAACTGAAACTTGTGTCTTGAAGGCATGCTCCAACGGGGAGCTTGTTTCTCTATTCAGTCTATGTCCATGAGAAATCAATGATGAACGAAGCTCAACCACTGAGAACTGAGAGATCCTTTGTCTCTTCTATGGCCACAACAATGGCACCAAACCTTACTGGAAGACTTCTTAGAACTTTCTCAATTATTCTCCTTTCCTCAAGTGTGTCACCATGAGACTTGATTTGAGTAACCAATCCAATTACATGTGTAAAAAAAAAGTCTATACTCTTAGACTCTTTCATACAAAGTGTTTCAAAATATCTCCTTAGCATTTGTAGCTTTGCTATCGTGACTTTTTCCATTCCTTGGTAGGCTGTCTGGAGGGTGTCCCATGCTTGCTTGGTCTTCAATGTTGTTGCAACCCTTGGGAAAATACTTTCATGAACTTCTTGAAAAATGTAGAAGAGGGCTTTTGCATCCTTCTTCCCTCAGTGTCCCATGCTTGCTTGGAATTCATTGCTACTGCAAGCCTTGGGAAAATATTTTCATGAACCTCTTGAAAAATGTAGAAGACGGATTTTGCATCCTTCTTCCTGTTGTCCCTCAACAAATCCCTTTCTGTTTGAGACAAGGCATTGTGTGCTGCTGCATCTGCAAGTTCTGGAGAACCTGGAAAACCATTCTCCACCAAATCCAAAATGTCTTGAGACGAAAACAGGGCCTTCATTGTAATATCCAAATAATCATAATTTTTTCCATTAAACTGAGGTATTTGAGGATTAGTCAAGCTTGTGCTTGATGCTTCCACTTCTGAGTGAAAGAAAAAATTGTTGGTAAATACACTTCAAAAATTCTGCCCTTAAAACAATTTTTAATTGCTAGTGGAAAACACTTGTTTTTACATTAACAAAGTTTACCCTGCTCTGATACCATGTTAGAAAATTTTAAAGGGGGCAGAGGAGAGGAGTAAATCGGTTGCGGAAAGGAATTTTATAGGGGGTGGATGAGAGGAGTCTTGCTCAAAAATTGGTTGTGGAAAAGTCAACTTCAGTTTCGGCGAGGATATCATAACTACACAAAGGCTTAATTGAAATTGAAATTTAATGCACAACAAAACAGAGTAAAACAAAAAAGGTTGTGGTAAATCTAGTCATGAAGGTTTAAAATCATATCGCAACAAAGCATTCTTTTCTTTAGATTATATTTCAAAACATAGGAAAATACATTAGCGTGATAAATGGAGGCTGCAACTCCAAGTTAAAACACAAAAGCTTTCTACGATTTTCACTTCACTAGGGTTGCAGAGTAACTATTTGTAAAATTACTTAAAACTAGTTCTCACTCTATTTTACATACATATTTATCTCAACATACAAATTTTGACCTTAATACATAACAAAGAAAATAATTAATACACAGGATGGGCGATTATACAAAATGTGGGATTTCCTAGACTTGCAGAGTTTACGGACTGCAACTAAGAGTTGTACAGTAAATGTTCCATCCATAAATATTTACCAACCCTCAATAAGTGATTTAACTTTGTGATGTGTTGAGGAATGGTCAGAGATGTACTCCTACCTAGACCTTTTGTCCTTCCATCTGCAAATAAAATGGCAACCTGCAAAATACTTCTGACAAGTATGGTTGCTGTTAGAGTGTTTAACACGGTGGTTGGGATTAATTTTCAAACACTTCAAGTGTTTCAACAAAATCAGTTCGTAAAATCCTTCGGGTAACTTTTTTGACCCTTCCTAGTGTACTATTACATATCAAAATTCGTTTGAGGTTATTCAAGAGTTGAATGGAATTTGGAATAACAAAGAGGGGGGCTTCAATCATTAATTCCCTCAACTACAAATGTGCCTACAAAAATGTTGGCATGGTTTAATTATTCTAAAGACAGAGAATATTTTCATCTACAAAACCCTTGGATTTGATTTAGTAATACATTCAAGCACTTGAAAATAAATAAAACCTTTCGAATTCTTTGGAGACCCTCTGACATCGTATTATAGTACAAAATAACTAGCAATTGCACCAGATGTTGCAATGGAAATGTTGTAAGACATAAATTAGAGAAGAATCATGTCATATAAGCAATCATTGAAGATAAAAATTAGTAAAAAAAATTTCATTCAAAGCTAGAAGAAGAGAAATCACTTACATGGAAAGATAAAAATTAGTAAACAAAATTACTCACATGGAAAGAGCAGCACCATGTTATATGAAACTTTGGTGCATATATTGATAATAAAGCACCAGTGCTCTTTAGTAATTTAGATGCACCATTAGAGAAACATCTACTAAAACATCTTTCCACCCACCTCTACTACATATGGATTTTTGGGCTATTTTTATAGGGGCCTCTGCAAAAACCTCCACTAGAAGGTCTTTTCCTTGTAGTGGAAGGGGCAAAGGAAGTGGAATAATGTCCCCATTGGTGATGCCCCTCTTATTCCAATTTCATTAGGGTATGAAAGTGTTCCCTTTGTTAGAAGTGGGGTTGCAACAACAACTTCAAATACTGAGGGCATAATAACTTTAGAAAGACAAAAAACTCAAGAAAGAAAATATCCCTTGTGGAAGTATGTCACAAGAGATCAAGGGCTAAACAACAAGTTGAAGGGAGGAGGTAATGTTTCCTGTAAATGAAACTATTGCAACAATTATTTCAAGAGCATTGATTTCCATGTGAAATCTCATTTGTTGGGCTTACCAGGTTGTGGAGTTAGAGCATGTGCAAATGTGTCTGTAGCTAAGAGGAAAGAAATGGAAAAAGAGACCAATGTTGGTATGGAAAGGGTGGTTGCATCATCTAAAAAAGCAAGAAAGATGATCCCCTTCCATTCTTGAGGAAAAGCAACAATAAATCTCCATTTGAGAGTTTTGGTGGGGGTGTGGCTCAAGCAACAAAATGAAAGGTAGTGGAACTTGGTCCAATGGACAAGATTTTTCAGTAAGAGAGATGGGAATAGCTTCATATTACCTTATTTTTGTATTTGAACTTCATATCCTTTAATGTTACATGCTCACATTTATTTCTTGATATCTACCGAGCTCTAACTCAAGGGGATCCATCAGGGTATGTGCCTCTTGGATCAGAGAAGCTTAGAATGACATTGTTGACTAAGGCAAATAAAGAGGTGGACAAAATTCATGAACCTATTAAATCAGTATGGCTAACATCTGGGGTTAGTTTTGTTTATGATGGATTGACAGGTCTAACATGCCACCCACTCATCGACTTCATGGTGCCTTCCTTGAATGGACTAGTTTTATTAAAATTTGTGGATGCACTAAACAATACAGGGATGCACAATAGAATGGTGAGTTGTTCATTAAAGTTATTGAAGATGTAGGTGTTTATTATTGTGTGCAAATAATTATAGAAAATGCACTTCTTTGGAAGGTTGTTGGCATGATTGTGGAAGCTAAATATCCACAAGTATTTTGGACACCTTTCATTGTCCATTCCTTGAATTTAGCACTTAAAACTATTTCTTTTGATGTGCCTTAGATTGGAAGTGTTATTGAGGATGCACGAAATATCCGCAACTTTGTACAAAAGCATATAAATTCCCTCACAATCTACAAGGAGTAAACCCATATATAATTGTTGAATATTGCAGATACATTATTTACCTCTTCATTCATCATGTGAAGAGGTTAAGGAAGGTTAAGACTACTCTTAGGGCCATGGTTATTTCAGAGTATTGGTATTTTTGGAGAAAGACAAAGCAAGCAACCTCAAAAAGATTTAAAGACATAGTGTTAGATGATGCTTCATGGGAGAGGGTAGGTTCACTATTAAGATCATGGACCCCATCATTGATTTGCTACGATTTGTAGATACATACCAACCCATCCAAGGATGGGTTTATGGGGGACGAGATTCCATGATTAAATCCGCGAGAACCATTATTTTTTAGAGTGAGTGCCCTGAGAATGAAACATCATCAAAGGCCTTCCTCACCACCATACAAGATATTATTTTCAGTAGATGGGACAAAAATTACACACCCTTGCATTGTTTGGCTCACTCATTGAACCCAAAATACTACAACCCTAAATGGTTGAATGGTAGCCCTTCCCACAAATTCCCTCCTCACATGGATGATGAAATTTCACAAAGGAGGAAGGATGCATTGAGGCATATATTTTAGGATAGAGCATCCCTTGATGAGGTGGAGGATGCCTTTGCATAATTTTCTACTGGTGTTAGGTTTTTTGCAATCTATGATTTGATTGGAGATAGGGGGGATAATAAGACCTATTCTTGGTGGTAAACTCATGGGGAAATGAGCCCTCCTCTATAGTAGTTAGCCATGAGGCTCCTCTCTTAGGTGACTTCATCCTCTTGCTACAAGAGGAATTTGAGCACATATAGGAATTTATATATTTTCAAGAAGTGCATGCTTGAGTAGTCCATGGAAGAGACAATGGTGTATGTGCACACCAACCTTCATCTTATTTACAAGAAGATGTATGAGTGGTTGATGGGAAAGAAAAAGATGTTTGATGTATTTCCTGATGATATGGGTTTGGATAACAATGTTGAATTGGCATTGGCCAACTTGGATCTTAATGACCTAGTGCTAGAACCTATCACTTTTGATGATGGTGATACTCTTGAGGGGTCATCCTCCACACCAACAGATGTAGAGATTACATTGGATATAGAGGAGGAGGATGCAGCAGAGGACAGTAGTGGTGACCATGACAATGATGTTGATTTTGGTGATGAAGATTGATAAGCTACCTACTACCTTATAGTTGTTTTGTATTTTATATTTCTATTTGTCATTGGCATTTCTAGTAGCCTACATGATACTACCTATGTAACATGTTTTGATTTTGATGACGTGATGAGAAAATTTCAATTTCTTTTTTTTCTCCTATAGGATAATTAATGTATCTATCACAATTGTATATGTATGCATAATTTTACATTGCACAACTTATCAATTTTAAATTTACAATGTAGAATCTAGATCTATGTATGAATTTGTACAATGAATGAGAATGTGTAAGAAATATCTATTTAGTATTAATTTTTATAATCTATATATATATATATATATATATATATATATATATATATATATATATATATATATATATATATATATATATATATAATATAATATATATATATATATATATATATATGTGTGTGTGTGTGTGTGTCTTAAGTGTCCTGTTCCGAGGGGTCTACATGCCCCACTTTGGACACTCAAATTTGTGTGTCTCGTGTGTCCCCGTGTTAGGTGACTTAGTTAATATAGATAAATATTGAAGTAATACCTATCAACATATATTAATTAGTTAAAATGAAATGAAGAGTATAAATATTATTCTACTGCATGGTTCTCATGTAATTAAAAATATTGAGGAAGTAGATAAACGTAACTGCACGTAACTCGTGGATCAATCATTATTTAGAAAAACACTTCAGGTGCACACAAAGCTTACAAAAAGTTCTATGTTAAATGATTTTTTAATGTATTAAAAAAAACAGCAATTAATGGAAGTCGTAGAAGGAGCATAAACAACAACAATCACATGTAGTGATCATGTAGAATAGGAAGAAATGAGATAATTAAATTATGTTGTCAATGCAAAAATACCTTCTCTCTTTACGTTATAGCATATGTAGTCTTCAGATTCCCTCAAGTAACTATATTTTGGGACAACAATAAATGCTAAGGAATTCCAATGCTCTCAAGTGTTCAATACCTACCAACTCTTCTAAATCAAGGCACCCACAAACATTTAGTCTTCGAAGCTTTGTGAGATGGGCCAACCCCCTTATGCTCCTCAACTTCACACATCCATATGCATAAATATCCTCCAATGATACCAATGTTTCAAGACTGGGAAAGTGCTCCAATTTTCACACCCATTAAGGTTCAACTCTTGGATTTTTGAAAGAGGACTTAGTGAGTCTATTTTTCTCAAATTAAGACAGTACGAAGATTTTAGATCTGTTATTACATCTGGAAATCTTCCAACCTCCACCAGAGAATCACAATCATTGAAGTAATTACATTGAAGGTTGGGGCATATACTTTCTACTTTTCCTTCAACCATTTAAATGACAACTAACATAGTGAACACTTGTATATCATCAACTCAATCAGCTTATTCAATGATCTGAGGGAGCTTGATAAAATTTTCAATTGCTTGCAGTTACACAACTTCAACTCCTTCAAGTTCCTTAGCTCTGCAATGTCACTTAGAAATTACTTCTAAAATTTCCATGTACCATTGATGTGTAAGTTGCAAAGGAAATACGTCAATACTGTGGCTAAAATCGATAAGATCTATATCCTGAAACATGTAGATGTTTCCAAGCCTTTCCCTCAACATGGTTAAAGCATTGCAACCATGTAAATCATGATATTTAGGTCTTGTTAGATTCTCAAGTGAATCTAGAAGACTCTTCGAATCATTACAACCTGATAGGTCGATGTGTTTTAGGTTTTTTAGATTCCAGAAGGAATCAGCAAAATAACTCATCTTATGGGATACCATCCTCATATCAGAAACTTTTACAGTAGGTAGAGGAGAGGGGTTTGGCTCAAAAATCAGTTGTGGCAAAGTCAACTTTAGTTGCGGCAAGGATATCACAACTACAAAGAGGATTAATTGAAATTGAAATTTAACGCACAACAAAATAGGGTAAAACAAAAAATGTTGCGGTAAATGTACCCATGAAGGTTTAAAATCATATTTCAACAAACCATGCTTTAGATTATATTACAAAACATAGGAAAATATATTCGCATGATAAATGGAGGCTGTAGCTCCAAGTGAAAACACAAAAACTTACTACGATTTACGCTTCACTAGGGTTGAAGAGTAAGTGTCTATAAAACTCCATAAAACTGGTTTTCACACTCCCACCACAAGTTGCTCCACAATTTTCTCCTCACTACCTCACATAATTTCACCCTCTCTCTTGATCTATTGGCAAATGACTTTTACATACATATTTATCTCAACATACAAATTTTGACATAACTAATACACATGATGAGAAATTATACAAACTGTGGGATTTCTTGAACTTGCAAAGGTTGCAGATTGCTACTAAGAGTTACACAGTAAATGTTTTACCCATACATATTTACTAACCCTCATTAAGTGCTTTAAATCTGTGACGTGTTGTGGAATGGTCAGCGCTGTACTACTACCCAGACCTTTTGTCCTTCTATCTGCAAACAAAAATCGCAACCTGCAAAATACTTCTAACAGGTATGGCTGCTATCAAAGTGTTTAACTTGGTGGTTGGGATTAATTTCCAACACCCCCCCTTAATCACAACTGCTGCCATTGACAATTCCCAAACAATCTCTGAGATAAACAAAACTTTCACATGCCAATAGCTTTGTGAAAATATCAACAAATTGTTTGTCTGACCTACAGTGCTGCAACACAATTTCACCATTGTTAATCAAATCTCTAATAGAATGATATTTGACATCAATGTGCTTGGTCCTCTTGTGAAATAAAAAATTATTTGACAATGCAATTGTGGAAGTGTTGTCATAGAAAATAGATATCATTTCTTCTTGGTCGTGGCGAAGATCCCTCAACATCCTTCTCATCCAAACTACTTGACATGTTGCTGTTGTTGCGGAGACATATTCGTCTTCTGATCTTGACAATGACAATATTGACTTCTTCTTGGAGGCCCATGAAATGGCCCCAGAACCCAAATGAAAAAAATATCCTGACGTGCTTTTCCTGTCATCGACTCTTCCTACCTAATCACTGTTAGTGTAACCAGCCAGCCTGAAATCATTTTTTGCGGTATACAAAATACCATGTTGTTTTGTCCCATTGACATATCTTAGTATTCTTTTCCCTACTTGCAAAAGTTTTTCCTTGGGTGTCTCAATGAACCTTGACAACAAACTCACTGCATACATTATATTCGGCCTAGTGGTAGTCAAATACATCAAACTAGCTATCATACATTTGTATAATGTCGAATTGACATTGTTGCTGCAATCTTCTTTGCTCAACTTCAACCCCATGATAGTTGGAGTTGATGCGGGCTTGCTGTTCTGAATATTAAACCTCTCCAAAATGTCTGCTACATACTTTGCTTGAGAAATGAAAATTTCATTTTTTTTTTCCTCACTCCTATGCCCAAAAAATATCTTAACAACCCCAAGTTAATCATTTCAAATTCATTTTTCATGACTTCTTTGAAATCAGCGTTGAGGAAATCATCACTGGTTGTAAAGATCAAATCATATATATATAAGACAATGATAAGAATATTACCATCACTCTCTTTGATGTAGAGAGTAGGCTCACTGTCATATTGTCAAAACCATTGTCCAACAAGTAAGTGTCAATTCTGCTATACCATGCACGTGGTGCTTGCTTCAGCCCATAAAGAGCTTTCCTCAACTGATACACTTTGATTTCTTGGCCTTCTACCTCATAACCAGGTGGCTGTGCAACATACACTTCCTCTTTCAGCACTCCATTCAAGAACGTTGATTTTACATCCATTTGATACACTTTCCATTTATGTTTCAAAACAGTTGCCACAACTATACACACTGTCTCCATCCTCACGACTGGCACAAACGTTTCTGCATAATCTCTTCTATGTCGCTGCTTGTATCCTTTGACAACTAGACTTTCTTTATCCCTTTCAATCTTCCCATTGATGTTGCTCTTGGTATTATAGACCCACTTCACTCCAATGACTTCATTTCCTTGCGGAAGGTTCACTAACTCCCATGTGTCATTCTTTTCTATTGCTCCTATTTCTTCCTCCATTACCGAAATCCATTTTTCTTCTTTGACTGCATCGTAAAAATGGATTGGGTCATCTACATGACAAAATGATGAAGAGAAGGAATTTAGACCAACGCTACTTTCAAATTCATCTTGCTCATAAATCTCATTTAAATTTCTGAATTTTGGTCTTTTTGTGCTTGTTAAAGATGGGCTTGACATGTCACTTATTGTTGTGCTTTGTGATGTGCTTGGAGAAGCACTTTCTTGATTGCATGACATTTTCCTATTATTTTTTAATAGTGTTACTTGTTGTCTACTTCGTTGTGCTTGAATATGAGTAGAGGGGGTCACTTTTGAGGAATTTCTTGTTGCTGTCAATTCTTCTTTATCCTCATGTGGTATACATGCTTTGACATTTACTGTCTTCTCTAAACATCCATCCCATGCTTCTTCTTCTATGAAATGCACATCTCTGCTCATTATGACCTTCTTGGTTGATGGATTGTAGAGCTTGTATGCTTTGGATTCATCACTATATCCAACAAATATGCAATTCCCCCCGTGTTGTCCAACTTCTTCCTCAACTCATCTGGGTTATGCCACACATCCAAGGAATCTCATGTGTGTGACACTTGCTTTCTTCCACTCCATATCTCTTCAAGAACTACGTTCTGGACGCTTTTTGTTGGACATCTATTCATGATATATGTTGCACAAGTGAAAGTTACAACCCTATAATCATTTGGCAAATTCTTTACCTTCAACATACTCCTTTCCATTTCCATAATGGTCCTATTCTTCCTTTCCTCTACAACATTTTGCTAAGGTGTATACCTTGTTGTAAATTGCTTGTGAATTCCATGTTCCCTACAAAAATGCAGGAAATCATTTGAGATGTATTTGCCACCTTTGTTAGTCCTCAAGAATTTGATGTAGTGTCTACTTTGCTTCTCAACAAGAGCCTTGTATTGGCAAAAATGCTCAAACACTTCAATTTTATGTTTTAGTAGATAGACCCATGTCTTTCTTTTGTAGTAATCTATGAAGTTCAATAAATAATGGTTGCCACCAATTGATGGTGTCTGCATTGGTCCACATAAATCTGAATGGACAATCTCCAAATGTGCCTTTACACTTATTGACTTTCTTGTTGGAAATGTCTCTCTATGTTTCTTGCCAAAGATACATTCTTCACATAGGCTATCCATGTTTTCTATAAGCGACGACCCCTTCACCATGTCTTTTATACATAGAAAATTCAAACCTCCAAAGTTGAGACGACCAAATCTCAAATGCCATAACCAATTGTCATCTTTAACTTCTGCTTGAAAGTTTACTTGTGTGATAGTTGCACCTTTCCTTCCATCCTCTTGTGAGTTCATTGATAGTTGTGCTTGTGCACCTTCTTCATTCAAATATGATCTTATATTTAGGGGAAACATTCTATTGTTTGTCATCTGAACCTTTTCAATCAGCTGTCTACTTGGAGGCCTATCTAAAATTGTGCACTCATCATTTTTGAAAAATACATTGTAGACCTTTTGCATGAGTTGTTCAATGCTTATGAGATTATGATTGAAATCAGGGACAAAGTAAAGATCGGAGATGTACTTCTTCTCCCCCTTCTTTGGTAAGATATTGACTCTTCCTTTGCCCATGACAGATACTTTTTTATCATTCCCTAACGTCACTACAGATTTCACACTTTAATCTAGATTGGAAAACATTTCTATGTTCCCTAACACGTGGTTGCTACATCCTGAATCTAGATACCATACATCACTATGTTTTTCTTGTGCCATGTTACAAGCTAAAAAAAATCTATCATGGTTCTGATTTTCTTTTGTGAAATTTACACTTGGTTTGTTACTAATGTCATATTTTTTCTTTCTACATTCATTTGCATAATGACCATACTTCTTACAGTAATGACATTGAACTTGAGATTTATCATACCTCTGACCTTATGCTTGATTTTGGCTTGGGCCTTGACTTGGATTTCGATTGTTTCCCGTTCCACTTGAGCTTGAGGGTATGCTTCTTCCACCTCTGTTTGGGCTTCTTCCTCTTCCTCTAGCATATGATCTCCCTCTTCCTCTACCTTGACCAACTGAAACTTGTGTCTTAAAGACATGCTCCAACGGGGAGCTTGTTTCTCTATCCAGTCCATGTTCATGAGAAATCAATGATGCATGAAGCTCATCCACTGAGAACTATGAGAGATTCTTTGTCTCTTCTATGGCCACAACAATGGCACCAAACCTTGTTGGCAGACTTCTCAAAACTTTCTCAATTATTCTCCTTTCCTCAAGTGTCTCACCATGAGACGAGATTTGAGTAACCAATCCAATTACATGTGTAAAAAATGAGTCTATACTCTTAAACTCTTTCATACAAAGTGTTTCAAAATATCTACTTAGCATTTGTAGCTTTATTGTCTTGACTTTTTCCATTCCTTGGTAGGATGTCTGGAGGGTGTCCCATGCTTGCATGGGCTTCATTGCTGCTGCAACAGTTGGGAAAATACTTTCATGAACTTCTTGAAAAGTGTAAAAGAGGGCTTTTGCATCCTTCTTCCCTTAGTGTCCCATGCTTGCTTGGAATTCATTGCTACTGCAAGCCTTGGGAAAATATTTTCATGAACCTCTTGAAAAATGTAGAAGAGGGATTTTGTATCTTTCTTCCTATTGTCCCTCAACAAATCCCTTTCTGCTTGAGACAAGGAATTCTATGCTGCTGCATCTGTTGGTTCTGGAGAACTTGGAAAGCCATTCTCCACCAAATCCAAAATGTCTTGAGATGAAAAAAGGGCCTTCATTGTAATACCCCAATAATCATAATTTTTTCCATTAAACTATATCTTAGGATTAGTCAAGCTTGTGCTTGATGCTACCATTTCAGACAGAAAGAAAAAATTGTTGGTAAATACATTTCAAAAATTCTACCCTAAAAACAATTTTTAATTGCTAGTAAAAAACACTTGTTTTTACACTGACAATGTTTAACTTGCTTTGATACCATGTTAGAAAATTTTAAAGGGGGTAGAGGAGAGGAGTAAATCGGAGTAAATCGGTTGCAGAAAAGAATTTTACAGGGGGCGGAGGAGAGGAGTGAGGAGTCTTGCTCAAAAATCGTGATACCATGTTAGAAAATTTTAAAGGGGGCAGAGGAGAGGAGTAAATCGGAGTAAATCGGTTGCAGAAAGGAATTTTACAGGGGGCGGAGGAGAGGAGTCTTGCTCAAAAATCGGTTGCGGCAAAGTCAATTTCAGTTGTGGCAAGGATATCACAACTACACAAAGGCTTAATTGAAATTGAAATTTAACGCACAATAAAATAGAGTAAAACAAAAAAGGTTGCGGTAAATCTACTCATGAAGGTTTAAAACCATATCGCAACAAAGCATGCTTTGCTTTAGACTATATTTCAAAACATAGGAAAATACATTAGCATGATATCTACTCATGAAGGTTTAAAACCATATCGCAACAAAGCATGCTTTGCTTTAGACTATATTTCAAAACATAGGAAAATACATTAGCATGATAAATGGAGGCTGCAGCTCAAGTTAAAACACAAGTTAAAACACAAAATCTTTCTACGATTTTCACTTCACTAGGGTTGCAAAGTAACTATCTGTAAAATTTATCTGTAAAATTCCGTAAAACTGGTTTTCGCTCTATTTTACATACATATTTATCTCAACATACAAATTTTGTCCTCAATACATAACATAGCAAACATATTTTACATACATATTTATCTCAACATACAAATTTTGATCGTAATACATAACATAGGAAACATACAAATTTTGACCTTAATACATAACATAGCAAATAATTAATACACAAGATGGGCGATTATACAAAATGTGGGATTTCCTAAACTTGCATAGTTTGCGAAAACTGAGAGTTTTGCACTAAATGGTTCATACATAAATATTTACCAACCCTCATTAAGTGCTTTAACTCTGTGATGTGTTGTAGAATGGTCAAAGATGTACTACTGCCGAGACCTTCTGTCCTTCCATCTACAAACACAGTCGCAACCTGCAAAATACTTCTAACAAGTATGGCTGTTGTTAGAGTGTTTAATGCGGTGGTTGGGATTAATTTTCTAACACTTCAAGTGTTTCAATGAAATCAGTTCGCAAAATCCTTTCGGTAACTTTTTCGACCCTTCCTAGTGTACTATTACATTCAAAATTCGTTCGAGGTTATTCAAGAGTTGAATGGAATTTGGAATAACAATGAGGGGGCTTCAATCGTTAATTCCCTCAACTGCAAAGGTGCTTGCAAAAATGTTGACATGGTTCAATTACTCTAAAGATAGAGATGATTTTCATCTACAAAACCCTTGGATTTGATCTAGTAAATATATTCAGGCACTTGAAAATAAATAAAGCCTTTTGAATTCTTTGGAGACCCTTTGATGTCGTATTATAATACAAAATAACTAGCAATTGCACCAGACATTGCAATGGAAACATTGTAAGACATAAATTAGAGAAGAATCGTGTCATATAAGAAATCATTGAAGATAAAATTAGTAAACAAAATTCCATTCAAAACTAGAAGAAGAGAAATCACGTACATGGAGGATAGGACAAATTATGTATTTAGTTTTACTAATTCAATTGCACTATAGTTTGTTCATAAAAGACTTTATTAAACCAAATATTAGTATGAACGATTATGAATTTTCATAAAGTTTTGCATTTAAGCTTATCGTATTTCATCTACCCATATAAAGAATAAAATTAATATCGCTCTATTTCTTTTTTTGGTGAAAAGGAAAATTTCCACTATTTTCTGGACAAAATTGTGGCCTTGTTAGACTACTCTTCATATAGTGTATAACTTAAGAGATGTGTAACTTAATGTAATGTAATGTAATGTGAACATTTTCAATGCAAATTAAAATAAAATTATTATTTATGTTAGTAATGCAATGTAAAGTAAAAATTAAAATAATTAATTAAATAAAATAAAAATAAATAATTATTGTTTATATTGTTAGTTAAGGTAAAGCACTCAAGTTACTAGTGATTTTGATTTATGTATTTATGAGAATCCAGGGTATTGCAAATATATACTATATATATATATATATATATAAATATATATATATATATATAATATATATATATAGGAAGGAAAATTTCCTTATTTTTACTAATTCAATTACACTATAGTTGGTTCATAAAAGACTACTTTATTAAACCAAAGATTAGTATGAACGATTATGAATTTTCATAAAGTTTTGCATTTAGGCTTAAACTTTAGGCTTATCTTATTTCATCTATGCATATAAAGAATAAAATTAAGATCTCTTTATTTCATTTTTTTTTGGTGAAAAGGAAAATTTCCACAAATTTCATTTTTTTTTGTGAAAAGGAAAATTTCCTTAGTTTTACTAATTCAATTACACTATAGTTTGTTCATAAAAGACTTTATTAAACCAAAGATTAGTATCAATGATTATGAATTTTCATAAAGTTTTGCATTTAAGCTTATCTTATTTCATCTATGTATATAAAGAATAAAATTAAGATCACTCTATTTCATTTTTTGGTGAAAAGGAAAATTTCCACTATTTTCCACGCGGCCTTGTTAGACTACTCTTAATATAATGTGTAACTTAATGTAATGTAATGTGAACTTTTTCACTCCAAATTAAAATAAAATTATTATTTATGGTAGGAATGCAATGTAAAGTAAAAATTAAATTAATTAATTAAATAAAATAAAAATAAATAATTATTGTTTTTGAGAAGATTCTTTGGCGAAAATCAGATAGAGATACTTTTGTCGACGCGTTTCGAACCAACCAGTGTATCAGATAGAGATACTTTTGTCGACGCGTTTCAAACCAACCAGTGTATCAGATAGAGATACTTTTGTCGACACGTTTTGAACCAACCAGTGTGGTCCATCGTCAGGACAAGTTGAGTGAGCAAATATCGCATTGCACATTAAATAGATAGGGCAGAATATCCAATGACCCAATTTTCTAGATAGGTAACGGCTAGAATGACACCAGTTAGATTGGACCGGGAAATGACTAGTTTGACTTAAATAAGGGGTATAAACTTTATTTATTTAAATAAGTTCATTTAATATTCTTGTTAACGTAAATGGATCATTTCAATATATTAAGTAAATTATAAAATAAATTAATTTGAAATTGTTATTATAAATATTAAAACTATTTAATTAAATACTAATTAAATAAATTATTTAAAATTGTAGATATGATTAGTCACAAAAGTTAAAATTAAGAGTTAATCAATAAATAAGGTATATTTCAATATATTAAGTAAATTATAAAATAAATTAATTTGAAATTGTTATTATAAATATTAAAACTATTTAATTAAATACTAATTAAAATAATTAATTTAAAATTGTAGATATTATTTATCACAAGAGTAATATTAGGTAAGCTATATATAGTTAATTCAAAAAAAATTAAGTTCCATTTCTAGTCCAAAGGACTCTTTTTTTTTTTTTTAATATATACTATATGAGAATTCTAGTGTAGAAAATATTACATATTAAAAATAATTATAGTTTATTTAAGGGAGAGGAAGAAAGGAAGGACAAAAGACAGACCCAGGCAACTACTATCTTATTTTTTTTTTTAATATATAAATATTAGAGAATTCAAGTGTTAGAAAAATATTATCATATTAAAAATTAATTAATAGTTTATCTAAGGGAGAGGAAGAAAGGAAGACAAACGACTAGGAGGAGAGGGCTGGGACCCAGCAACTACTGATCTTTTTTTTTAATATATAAATATTAGAGAATTCAAGTGTTAGAAAAATATTATCATATTAAAAATTAATTAATAGTTTATCTAAGGGAGAGGAAGAAAGGAAGACAAACGACTAGGAGGAGAGGGCTGGGACCCAGCAACTACTGATCTCCCAGCCATCCTTTCTATTGAAATTGTTCGGCCTTTTTTCAATCTCAAGGGCTTCCCTAAATTTCTGGTGATGGAACTGCGACACTTAAGCAATCACACTCACTTCCTCGATGTAGACATGATGATTGGTTTTCTCCACATGCTCTGCTAAAGCAGAAGACTTGGTTCTCATATACCTAAGGTCAGCTGCGTGCTCACTAATCCTTTGATTAATGGAGTGACCAGTCTCACCAATATAGGGGATCCCACATGAACAAGGAATAATATAAACCCCTTTCATGTCCTTGGGGTCAATAGGATCCTTCACAGATCTGAGGGACTTATGAATGGTGTTAAGAGGTCTAAAGGTAGTGGGGACATTATGCTTCTCAAGAATCCTAGCAATCCTATCTGTGGTCCCTTGAACAAATAGAAGAAGGACACCAGGAACCCGTTCTTTAGGTCCTCTTCTGGTTGACGAATTCTTAGCTGCTTTGAGGAAAGCCTTTTGTCCCATGAGCCTACTACAACCATTCTCAACAAAGACATTAAGGAGATGGGATTTCTCCTCCTCAAAGCTCTTTTCATCAGAGATCCTTAAGGCACGAGTCGCAAGGGTGAGAACCCCCAACTTCTGGGCCGGGAAATGGTGGGAACTAGCATGAAGATATTGCTCCGTATGAGTTTTCTTGCGAAACACTCGGTGGGAGAGGGAACCATCCTTATTCTTAGAGATAAGAATATCAAGGAAAGGGAGGTAACCATCGACTTCTTGTTCCTTAGTGAACTTAATGGCTGAGGATTGAGTATTGAGATGATCAGAAAAGAGATCTAACTCCTCTTGGCCATGAGACCAGATGACATTAGTGTCATCCACATATCTTTTCCAAAGCTTGGGCAGGAGGCGAGCTGAGTTTAAAGCCTTGGATTCAAAATCTTCCATAAAAAGGATTGCAACAACAGGGGAAAGGGGTGAGCCCATGGCAACCCCACAGGTTTGCTCATAGAACTCACTTCAAAACTGAAAAAGGTCGAAGTGAGGCAGATCTCAACCAACCGAGTGGTATCAGGATCTGTTAAACGGTTGATTACTTCCATGGCCTCATTTATAGGGATGAAAGTGTAGAGGGAAACAACATCAAAATTGACAAGAATGTCTCCAGGGTCCAGCTTGATGTCCTTAAGCTCCTCAATAAAGGAAGCCGAGTCTTTAACGAAGGACCCTGTACGACCAAATAAGGGTTTAAGCTTCAAGGCAAGGAACTTTACAAGAAGTCGATGGTTTCCTCCCTTTCCTTGATATTCTTATCTCTAAGAATAAGGATGGTTCCCTCTCCCACCGAGTATTTTGCAAGAAAACTCATACGGAGCAATATCTTCATGCTAGTTCCCACCATTTCCTGCCCCAGATGTTGGGGGTTCTCAATACCCTTACGACTCGTGCCTTAAGGATCTTTGATGAAAAGAGCTTCGAGGAGGAGAAATCCCATCTCCTTAATGTCTTTGTTGAGAATGGTTATAGTAGGCTCATGGGACAAAAGGCTTTCCTCAAAGCAGCTAAGAATTCGTCAACCAGAAGAGGACCTAAAGAACTGATTCCTGGTGTCCATCTTTCGTTTGTTCAAGGGACCACGGATAGGATTGCTAGGATTCTTAAGAAGCATAATGTCCCCGCCACCTTTAGACCTCTTAACACCATTCATAAGTCCCTCAAATCTGTGAAGGATCTTATTGACCCCAAGGACATGAAAGGGGTTTATATTATTCCTTGTTCATGTGGGATCCCCTATATTGGTGAAACTGGCTACTCCATTAATCAAAGGATTAGTGAGCACGCAGCTGACCTTAGGCATATGAGAACCAAGTCTTCCACTTTAGCATAGCATGCAGAGAAAACCAATCATCATGTCTGCATCGAGGAAGCGAGTGTGATTGCTAAAGTGTCGCAGTTCCCTCACCGAAAATTTAGGGAAGCCCTTGAGATTGAAAAAAACCCAAACAATCTCAACAGAGAGGATGGTTGGAAGATCAGGGTCCCACCCCTCTCCTCCTAGTTGTTGTCTTCCTTTCTTCCTCTCCCTTAAATAAACTATTAATTAATTTTTAATATGATAATATTTTTCTAACACTTGAATTCTCTAATATTTATATATTTAAAAAGAAAAAAGAAAAAAGATAGGCCCTCTGGAACTAGTAATTGGGAAACTTAAATTAATTTTGTTATTAATTTATATTAATTTAAAATTAACTATTTTATAATTAATTAATTTAAAATTAAATATATTTAATTTTTTTTTTCACACGAATTGGACTATTAATTAATTAATTATTGTAATATGTTTCTAACACTCATATTTCTAAAAACTCTTTGACTAAGAATATAAAATTAATTTTATTTTAATATATATTTAACGTATATTTTAATTAGAATATAATGAACTATTTATATAGCTTACTCTAATTTTAACTTTTATAACTAAATAATATCTAACAA
>APFE031741681.1:677418-698075 GCA_000404065.3 Pinus taeda | reverse complement strand
TCTGGACACCACATATCTCCACAATGGTATGATATTGTCCACTTTGGGCCTAAGCCCTCATGGATTTGCTTTTGGACTTACCCCAAAAGGCCTCATACCAATGGAGAAATTTGTCCATCCTTATATACCCATGATCCTCCCCACTTCTAGTCAGTGTGGGACTTTGGTCGTATACCCAACAAAGAGACAACTTTACAAAAATGAACTTGTGGAGTTTCCTTTTTTGTCTCTTTTTCAAACTCTCTAGACGTGAAAAGGAGTCAATTTAAACCTTCATTGGACTCATAAAAACATCAAACGCTGATGGACTCGTCGAACATGACAAGACCGAGGCACTCCTTCTCAGGGTTCATTAAAGATACTCAGAGGGATTTGGATGAACTTACAAACCAACCATATGTTATCCTCCTCAAGCTTGTAAAAAAATAAAAAGGTGATGGCTAGAAATGGTTGGGGAAATTGGGAAAATAGGGTACTCCACCTATTAATGGCAGTGAGTCACTCTTGAACATGACACTCTTCCTCCTCATCTTCATGGTTGTTGGGTTAGGAAATCTTCTTGTCTTTTGGTTCATAACACCATATCAAAGCCTTCACTTTTGGTTTTGGGTCAATGTTGCCAACTCCATTCAGTGTCACTGATATGTTCAAGAGAAGTCATTCAGTTGATATCTCCTATGATACTCGTAAGACGTCATTCCATGTCTACTATTCCTGAGCCAGTTCTACATCAACATCATTCTGTATCAAATCATGATACCCGTTTTGTGTCGTTGATGGGGGATACATCAAGGCCCTTCTGTGATAGGTCGCTTCCTATTGACATCAACTCATTATCCAGGAAGTTGACTTAGAAATTCTTCTATAATACCTTGGGACTTGTATACATCAATGACAAGTTTCCTTGCTCTTAGCGATAGGTTACATTATTGGCCTTCGACCAAAAGATTCTGTGTGGTGTTCGCCTTTAACTCTTTCATTCACACAATACAGATTGTATTGTTGTACCTCGAGATCCATTAACATCATCGGTGGTTTCTCTCACATCTATTGACAACTTACATCATTGGAGGGTAATCATATGGTGTCTTCCATTTTTGACTCCAACTCCTTTATTCACATGGCTAGACTCGTACATTGGACGATCGAGTGAGCGATATAGAAGACCCCAGATCTAGTTCCATCCATCCGAGTTGCGATTTTAGGATTAATACAAGATTACCAAGCATGATGGCTATGATAATATAGACAATCATCAAATCATGGATCCATACTTTTTCATTAGTGGACACGACTTCTTGATCATTGTACATGTAATGTTAGCTTATGTGTTGAGCATGGGTATGCCTCCCTCAGCAGAAATATCATGATGAAAATGTATTGTAACAAATGGTGATCTCAACTAGTTGTTCTTAATCCAAAATTACCACAAGATAAATAAATTCAATCATCCCATTTCATTTATGACTTTGCGCTGTAGTGGGCAATCTGTTATAGGAAAATTTATCTCATCTGGTCAATAGGCCTGCAAACCGAATCAATCATCATCCCTACACAAAGCCCTAAGCATGACCTTTCCAAATGCTTGATTTTATGGGTCTAAATGCTTCAAATTAGTGCTTTTAAGGCCCAAAGCACCCTATCCCTTTAGAGATGCGTTCAACAACAGGCTGCTTCATTCTGCACTAGCGCTAATCAGCAACAACTTGTCCCTTCCTGGGGTGCGCTAATTCTAGAAATTCGAGTAAATTAAAAAGGATCTCGAAGCTTCCTCTTCCAGAAGCTTCTGGGAGTTGCTTTAACCATTTACCTTTGATAAAAAGCTCGAATAAATCTAATCCTACCTTAGACATTTCACCTCTTATCCCTTAAGCTAATCTTCCCATCTTAAGTGGATCTCAAGCCTAGATTGGTAAATGGATAGGAATTCCTAAACTACCATCCCTCTCCTATAAAATTACTGCCATCTATGACATCATGGAGGGATTTTGGAGACTGATCATGCCCTCATATTGTTTCCTTGAATCTAAGAGAGTCATCATCTTCATGCATAAGGGTGACATTGAGTCAACTTGGGGAGATCTCTATAAGATCAACTACTATTCTTGGTTGTAAACTCTCTCCTATTCATATTAATACAAAGAGTATATCATTTTCCTATATGTGTTATGTTATATTTACATTCATGTATTTCAATGATTTGCTGATCCATTATTTAGAATAATTGAATTTTTCTACGTAGATGTTGCAGATCTTTAGGTTGTTGTGAATGCATATGTAGGCTCTAATTATAACAATCAGAGCTATGGTTGGAGCTTACAAGCTGAAAGGAAAGTAAAGCTTGCGACAGGTTCCAAGTAAGATTCTTCCCAATTCTTCAATTTACCGAAGGGAAACTTTATATTCTTTGCTTTCTATTGTTCTAGACTAGTCCACTAGGTCTAGGAAAGATACTTTTGTCTGCGATCATAAATTCCGCATAACGCATATCTTTTTCATTTGATATTTGAACTAGTTGAGAAAAATCGTTACATAGGCTTCTTATTTGGCATGCCACATGGAACATTATGAGTATTCATATATTAACCTTTTTTTTGGATGGTTAGGGGTATTTCTAATTCATTCTTACTCTCTCTTCTTGGAAATAATATTTACGTGGGAGAAAGAGCCATTACTAGTTGGTTGTGTGTTAATATTGGTTATTGTATAACATGTGAGATATTTGAGTGCATGGATGCATTTTCATTTTTTAGGAAATAGCCCATGGCTAATAATCTCTCAAGTTTCCAACATTGAGATTCCTAACCAATAACATTAGATCCCTATAGAGAAATGGAATAGCTTGAGGGACTACCTTGCAAAGAAGGGAATTATTTTCATTGGGTTGTGTAGGTTGAAGGCGTAAGAGAGATGGAAGTTGAGATGGCTATGTGACCAGTTAAGTAAACTGTGACAACATGGGATTATTGTGTGAATGGGTATATAAATTGTGACAACATGGGGTTGTTATGCGACTATCTAAACTACAATAGCATGAGATTGTTGACTATCTGTGTGGGGGTAGAGTTGTTCTAGGCACCCATCCTTGTGGATTCATAGCCTCCACTCAAGGGTGATTTTCTGGTGGGATATTTGGAGTAGAAAATCCTATGATTAGTTGGAAAATTTGATGTCTATAGCCAATTGATGAAATTAATTGAGAAAGAGAAGTGTTCTCTATTAAGTATATTCATGCTTTATTTACTTTGTTTCTTTTTAATGTTTGATTACTAAGTATATATGTTAAATTTATACATTGTGTGATGAACAATGTATTTTGGTTAACGCATATATTCTTCAGAGTGTGCAGGAGTTTCTTTTCCATTACATGTTTCTTGATACATATAAATCGTATAAGAGAATATAAATTAGTTCAAGACATAAGCTCTTGATGTACCCTGTGATTTGGGTATGTTCATTTGGTATTGGAGATAAAATTGTGTTGTAATGTGACTTAGCTTAGAGTTGGACACATTACATTGTGTTATTAGAGCCATTGTTTCAACGCTAGACCTATATGAATAGAGTTCAATCTAGATTCATTTGAGTTCACTATTGCAAAGTTGAGTTTGTATCGAAATTGGGGAAATATTGTTTAAATCTCAGAGATATCCCTAATTTATAGATGGAACCCTATGTGCAATGACTATGGAATGTTGAATGGGAAAGCATTAAGTCATAATTGACCATGTAGAGCTAATTTTAGAGTTTCCTTGGTGGCCCTGTATAAGTTTTCCAAGAATAAGTTATGTACATCTGTCAACAATTTAGATCAATGTGGATTTTGAAATGGATGGTTTGGGTTCTATTAACAGTGCTGAAAATACCTCAACCAAGGGGATATCCCTGATGTGAAGTCCCAATTAGACCTTACACCATTTGGAGTATGAGCCCTATCTAGAATATCAACCTGACCATCATAACTATAATGTTTTCCTTAGCTACAATGAATAACATAAGAGAGTCTGAGCATAACATTTGAAATCAATAAGTAAGTTGACACTGTGAAACACCACTTGAAATGCGTAAAAGGAGGCTTTCACAAGAGGGAAGTAAAGAGTGAGTCTCTAGAAGGAAAGTGATAGTACTATCCTAAGAGAGTCACACGAGAGCAATAAAATATTCATTAAATATATAGCGAAATAGTTCACATAGAAACACCGATCATTAAATCAAATACAACACACATTCAACAAGATAAGCATCAAAGCCAATGAAGTAGCTTAAATTCTTTAGTACTTATGGACATAACATATACCACAAACACCTAAAGACAATAATCATGATACTTGCATGAAAATGTGTTGGCTCAACGAGCTTTTGATGATTAAGTGAAATATCCAAGTACATAGTTACAATGGTGAGACACTAGCTCCAATAGTGGAACATTAAGCCTCTTCTTGCTTCTCCAAAGAATGCTTTTCTCTCCTATGCCAAGCTAGAGAAGCAAAGGATAGCTCTCCAAAGGCTAAGCTTATAAAACCCCCTTGCTTGAGTTATGAGGGTGTATTTATAACAAGAGGAATCATCTTTTGTATCCCCATGACTCTTGAACTTACCTCATGACTCTTTGACTTCCTAAGTGACCTTTAAACTTCTATTGACTCTTTGGTCCACATGTGACTTTTCATATTCCACATGTGACTCTTGGACTTCCACACCTTTACATTTTGTCATTTTCTTGAAAATACATAATTACATTACACATCATTTGCAAGACCCATTGACACATATGGCATTCTGATGACACTTGTACGAGCCATGACTTGGAAATGATGCATGGAACTTCATCATGGTTGGAAATGCCGAGCTTCTCTTCTTACTGATTCCTTTATATCTTCATGTCTGATCTAGCATGTGTTTCATCTTCATCCTCCAAGAAGCTAATTGATATAGAGACTTACATGTGATATTTATCTTCAACCTGCTTTCATTATTTAGTGCCCCTTCATCTTCTTATTTGATGATATCTTCATGGTTCCATCTTCATAGGTGTCCTCCCGCATGATCTCCTTTGCATCCTCCTTAAACATCATTCTGTCATATCAAGATACACTACCTGCAGATGGAATTCACTCATGACAATACGACATCAGTCCAAAAATCTCTTAGTCTATCTTATTCTTGAAGAAATTCACTAACTAATCTAGAACAAGGTACTGGACTGAGGAGGAGGCTCAGGGATTGCAATCTATAGTTCTAGATGGTAGTGATGGAGTTTTAGTGATTATGATTATGTGATGCGGTGTACCTGAGGTTCAGGGGAACGATATTTTGTAGTTGAGGGAGTTAGTAAGACAAAGGTGAGGGCTTGCTCACTGTAACTGTGTAGTGCGTAGTTATGGAAGGAAGGAGGGACAAGATTGTGCAGTTGGGAAACTCAATGAGAAAGTGAGAAAGGTTTGCTCACTATGATTTCACAGTGCATAGTTTTGGGAGGCCAATGAATGAGGATTGCGTAGTTGAGCAATTCAAGGAGGAAAACACGGAGGGCTTACCCACTATGTTTGTGCAAGGTACAGTTATGGGAGGCTAATGACTACAAAGTTGAGGGAATTAGTGAGTGAGGGAGGCCTGACTACTGATTAAAACTGTGCATTGCACAATGAAAGGGTGATTGGAGGAGGAATTGCATAGTTTCTAAGGGTAGGAGGCTGAACTGGGCATTGCGACTGCACAATGAACAATTCCAGGAGGAAGGGGATGCTAATTGGGGCCTGAGACTACACAATGCATAGTTCAGGGAGGTAGACGGAGGAGGGTTGATCAGGGAATGATTTCTTTAGAAATTGGCTAAGTGTGGGATTAGTGAGGTGAGGGATGCAAGTAGGACATAAATTGAACATGATCACACACTCATAAATGATCAAATATAAGACATCGAAGTGCTTAGCACCCATAATCAACATGTACCCATTGAAACTAAAACAAAACGACACTTACCTCCAAATGCGACACTTAATATACACTTTGCGACGCAAGTGATGACACCAACCAAACAGTGCACATGACTTTGGGAATAAGTCTAATGCATACCCCTATGATAAATAAAACATAATAGTACAAGGTACTGCATCAAAGCTACCCTTCAAGAGTTTACATATGACTCCTTTTTACTAGATGCAACACTTCCCTTTCCAAAAGGTGACACTTGCAAAAGTAAGAAAAAGTGAAAATGACGCTTACAAAAGATAAATAAAGTGAAAGAGACACATGTTATAGCAAAGATAACACAAAAGAGCCACTTGTAAAAGTGAAAACAATAAAAAACAATAGCCGCAAAAGTGAAAGTGACACTAATGAAAATCAAAGCACACAAAAGCGATAGTTATTAAAAAATTCAATGGGGAGATGATATAATTGATACTAATAGTGAGAACTATCAACTTGGGGTTGTGAATTGATTGTCTACGTGGATTGTGCAGTCTCTATCTCTAGGAAATGCACAATCATTGTCTTCATAGACTATGCAAGCATTGTCTATTGGGACTGTGCAATCATCATCCACAAAGAACTGCGAAGACTCTTCATCATTTTCATAGTCATTTTCTGCAAGGATTGCGTAGTGCTTGATTTTCTAAGGTACACATTGATTGCTAGGATTGCTCAAAAAAAGGGTGCTTGTAAATGACTCAAAGTCTGAGCATGTGTAAGCAAGTGACTTTGATAGCTAGGATCTCAGGGAACACCAACCAACCATGAAGCGACTATGAACAATCAAGGAATGACATATCATAGGATCACAAGTAAGCTCCAAAATTCAGGTGTAAGCAAAATTTTGGAGGGTGTTTTTCGCAACAACAATAGGTTCCCCATTGATATGGCTAAAAGAATTCCAATTCTTTTGTGAAAATTATAAAAAATGTGAAAATTTTCCTAGATTTCCAAAAATATGAAGATTTTTGAAATTGCTAAAGAAGATTAATGCATTTTGATGACTATGAAAGGAATACTAGTACAAATAGAGGATCATTAAAGAGTTCTAGTTTTTAGGATTAGATGAAAATAAAAGAAATAAATTTTCCATTCACCATGGAAGGAATTTTGGTAAAATCCCCCATGGATAAACTAGGAGATATCACTAATGGACACTTTTTGGTGCACCATTGATGGAGTGACGATGTGGAAGTACAAATAACGGTTATGTGGCATAGCCACATGGTAGTGTAGTAGTAGTGATATGGAATTGTGGATATTGACATGTTGAAGTACACATGGTAATATAGATGATGACAGGGATATGACACGTGACGGTCATCGACACTTCTTGGAGGGGATAATCATTCTTTGCAAAAAAACTTACAATTTGATACTTTTAGGAAAGCCCCGAATGTTGACGGGATTTTCAGGAATTCGCCAAGAAGGAAGAACTCTTGAGTTGTTAGTGCAATTTTTTTTTTATTATCAATGGACACTTCAAGTGAAATCATTGGTGGTCACATTCGGTGGAGTTATCGATGGTTATGTTTGCACTGATCTGTGATGGAGAAATTAGGTGATTGTTGATAATAGTTTCCTTTAATTTTCGAAAAGAGATGATGACATGGTTAAACCATGGGTGCCATGTAGATTCAAATTCTATGTTAATTCCACATAAGTAGAAAATATCAACAAAATATTATATAATTTTCTATGTTTTTTAGGTCTTGAACTTCAAGGATTATTTTGAGGCCTTAAACAACAATATTTTTGTTTAAAGTTTTACATAGGCTATGTGTTTCAAGAGTACACATTTTTTTTCTACTTAATTGAAAAATATTTGCAAGATCTTTCCAATGAAATACTATGAGTGCAGGTTAGAATCAATATGTGAAAGTTACACCTAAAACAATGAAGAAGGTAAATAAAGGATTGGTTCACTTCCAAGAGGCATAACTCCTTGCTCAAAGCTCAAAATGGAGCATGGGAGTAGTCAATGGAAATATTTAAGTAGTAGAGTCCACTTATGGAGTTAAAACTAGAATTTGAGCACCCAAAGTTTTAGGAAACTAGAAAAATTATTCCTTTATCATTATATGGCAAATTGGAAAAATAAACCAAACTTTAACTGCTCATAGCTTTTAGTTCATAATTTAGATTTGGAAAAATGAATAGTTAATAGATAGCTTGAGAAGAGAAGAATTTAGTCATCAACTTAGAAAATGGAATTGAATAGCAAAACTCTTTAAAGAATTGAAAGAAGGCCATTGGTATCCCTAAAGAGTAGGGAAATTTATATATAATTACTAGAATTGTATAATTGTTAATTTATATAATAAATTTGATTGTATGCAAGTTTTATAGAATTAGAGGTATCATGAGAATCGAATCAACTCATGATCATATATTAGAGATGTGGAAGATGCATAGAGAACTTACATCCATGAAAAATAAGCTAAAGGTCTAAACATCAGTATAGATAATGGATAGATTGAATCTAATGGGTATAAAAGCATGGTGCAACCAATGGAGTTGGAAGAGACTATGGGGAGTTTAAGGATGGAAATATAGAGTTTTAGAGATGATAATGAAAGAATAATAAGAGCATAGGAGGAGTAAAAATAAATAAACACTAAATTGCTGCAGAGTCTAAATCGACCACGAAGGCAAATGAAGCATGGATCAAGTTTAAAACATGAGGAAGAAGGAAAACCTCATTTAAGAAAGAATTCTTACAGAGGATGCATATAAGAATTCTAGAGAATTCTTATAGAATTCTTATACATTACTACTTTTCCACTCACTCAACGAGAGAAATTTACATATATAATGAGTCAAAGAGTTGCCCAAAAGTATCCTACATTAGACATCAAATAAGAAGAAATGAGTTGGATAGCTAGCAAGGTGAGATTAAAAAGATTAAGCCACCAAATTTTGATGGTGAAAACAAGAGAGGAGATGATGCTAAAACTTAGTTGCTTGGAATTGGAATATAATTTCAGTTACATATTTTCTCATCTAATTTGAAAGAAATAATTTCCATATATCATATACAAGGGAGAGTTTCTATGTGGTTGGACTAGTTGGAGCAAGTTAATTTTATTGATGAAAAATGATTTCCTTGAAGCAGTTCAATAATTTCAGTAATAGTGTCATTTAGAGCACTATTATGGCAAGAATATGTCGGAGTTATTTGAATTCAAGTTGAGAAATATGACCATGAAAAAGAATGAAAGGAAGGTCTTGGAGCTATTGAGACAAATGGACTTTACCAAAGAGGAGAAAGTGAAAATTCAAAGGTTCTTGAGTCAAATGCCATCTTTCTGTAAAAACAAGATTCAATTTGATGAACCCCAAACTTTAGTTGAGATCGTTAGAAAGGCCAAGTACTTACATGACAAATTAAGGGAAAAGAGAATTATCAAAAGTCCTAGAAGGGTAAGAAGGAGAAATTAGAATAGAGAAGGAAGGGGTTCAAACCTCCTTTCAACAAAAATAGTTCTAAAAGACACTAGCAAGATAAACCTTCTTGTGCCATGAAAACAAAATGGAAGATTTCTTTGGAAAGAGAGGAAGATCACCACTCAAATGTTGGGGGATGTAAGAGAGATCACTTGTACAAATATTGTTCTCTCAAATATGACAAAATGAGTACACCACACAATATTCAAGAAGCTAACATAATGGGAGACAATTAGAAATATTCCAAGGATATATGCAACCTTGAAGAATCGATAAACATAACATCAATCCCACATGTTTAAGGTGAAAGGTAATATCACAAATCAACTTGTTGCTATTTTGATTGATTCAAGATCAAGTCATTGTTACATTAATCCTATAATAGTGGAAATATTTCATTTGTTCAAAAGTAGTCTTCAACTAAGCCATGAGAACCAAAAGAAGGGTCAATGAGAGTGCCTGAGGCTATCTAGTAGATATGGATGGAGTGAATGCAAATGTCAAACCACATGTTATACAATTGTGATCCTATGATATCCTAACTAGAATGATTGGTTGTAAAAACATCATACTATCCTAAATTTCCATAACAAGGCCTTCACTTGTCTTGATGAAGAAGGTAGAAGATTTTCAAGTGTTAACTTTCAGGAGTTTGAGGATGTATTCAAAGAAATACCATGATTTCCACCAAAGGGAGATATATACTTTTCTATTGACGTAGTGACTATTACTACCCCAATATCAAATGCTTATTACATAATGAGCACTCTAGAATTAAAATAATTATAAATGCAACTTGAAGAATTTTTGAAGAAATGATACATACACCCAAGCATCTCACCATGGTGAGCACTAATTCATTTTGTGAAAAATAAGGATGGAACATTGAGGTTATGTATTGACTTTAGACAACTAAGTAAAGACACCATGAGGAATAAAAACCCTCTACCAAGAATTGATGATCTCTTTGATTAGCCAACAAGAGAAAATATATTTTCAAAAATAGACTTGAGATCAAGATGTTACCAAGTGAAAATCAAGGAAGAGGACATAGTTGAGACAAATTTTAGAACTAGTTAAGGAAATTATGAAGTTGTAGTGGGGTCTTTTGGATTGATCAATGTATTAGTTGTCTTTATATGCTTAATGAATGGCATATTCAGAAAATATTTGGATAAGTTTGTCATTGTGTTCTGAGTTGGATGACATAATTATCTATTCTAAGTCAGAGGAATAACATGAACATCACTTGTGATTGTGGCTGCAAGTGCTAAGGGATCATCAATTATATGCCAAGTCAATCAAGTCCTCTTTTTACCAAAAGAAAATTCAATATTTGGGACACATAATTTGAGAAGGCATAATACTAAATCTAGAGATTGAAGACATTAGAGGATGGATAGCAACAAACAATGTTTTAGAAGTTAGATATTTCATGGAACTTGTAGGTTATTGCATGAGATTTATTGAAGGGGTTTCAAGGATTTCTCATCCCATCACCTCTTTACAAATATAGGGGACTAAGTTTGAATGAAAAAGAAAGTGTGAATAAAATTTTCAGCTATTTAAAGTGTTACTTGGTAGTGGAGTATTTTTTTTTTGTAAGCTTGGTAGGACTACATTTTCATCATGTCCAACTTCTCACCCTGGGGATAGCACAAGATTTGAGCACAAGACTTCCGGTTCAGTGAAAATTTGTTTACATGACCATTGCCAATTGAGCTACCCCAAGCAGACAATAGTGGATTATTTTGAAAAGTGTTTCCAATTGAAGATTTTTTGATATGCACAAATCCATGCAAGGAAGGACTTGGTGGAATTCTTAACCAAAATGGGCATGACATTAATTATGAGTCTAGAAAGCTTAAATAACACAAGCTAAATTATGACACACATGATTTGGAACTTGTTTCCATAAAACATGTAGTGAAATTATGGATGCATTACTTAATGGAGAAGAAATTTGAATTTAGGATAGACTATAGTGGTCTGACATATTTGTTTGAACAATTGACTCTAAATGCTAGACAAATAAGATGGTTGGAATTTTAAAGTTAATATGACTATGTCATCAAGCATATCAAAGGGAAGGAGAATAAGATTTTTCATGCATTTGAAAAGAGGGTACATGTCATGTATGTTATAGCCATCAATATGCATACATAAGATTTAAATAGTAGAATTTTAGAGGTTCTTGTTATAGATCGACATTGTCTATAAGTAAAAGAATGCTTACAATAGGAATATGTACATTATAAATTTAAAGAGATTAGATAAAGGAAGTTGGAATACACATGCTTAAAAATAAGGTGTGTTCCTAATTTTAAAGAATTGAGGAATAAAGTGTTAAAATAAATGCACGACATTCCATATGTAGGACATCTTGATCGTCAAAAAATAATTTCATTAGTAAGAAGCCAATATTGTTGACCAACAATGAAAAAAGATGTAGCTAATTATATTTCAGTGTATGGAATGCCAATGGGTGAAGACTGAGCATAGACACCCAACATGATTGCTACAAATGTTGCCAATTTTGGGGTGGAAATGGGAAGCGATAACCATTGATTTTATCACTAAGTTGTTTGAGACAACAAGGAAACATGATTCAATAATGGGGATGGTGGATAAATTGACAACACTTGTTCATTTTATTCCAATTAAACTAAGTCACAAGGAAATTAATATTGCAAAGATTTATTTGAAGGAAAATATTAGGTTGCATGGAGTACCAAAGGCAATCATTTTAAACATAGATCCAAACATTACTTCAAGCTTTTGAAAAGGAATTGTTTAAGGAATTTTCCACCTTAGAAATCCTTTGTTAGGTGAATTTATTTGTTGATTGAAGGTAGTAGAGGATGGATATTTCATCAACAAAGGTAAACCAGAGCCAAAGAGCAAAAGATATCACTAAGTTTGGATGGCCCACGGAGCCCTGTTCACGCATTGTTGTCTTGTGGTGTAGAAAATCGACTAACTAGTTTTCATCGACATGACATAGGTGGGGGATGTTATTCTAAAGGCACTATTATTATTGTTTGATATTATATCCTTGTAGTTTCTTTTGTGGAATTATATTATATCTATAATATAATTATATATATATATATATATATATATATATATATATATATATATATAATCATGAAGCCAATAGACATAAAAAATTCAAATGCTTAAACAAAAATCTTAAGTATGGAGTCTTTGTCATATGACTATAAAAACATACAAAGGAATACATATAAACATATTTATGGAATAGACGATCATATGCAGGAAAAGTGCAGTCATTAAAAGTATGAGAATGGTCAAAGAACTATATGAAGGGCATAATCTAGCTGAGTCTATGGTGGAGTAAAAGTAGTTTAGTCGATTGAGTCACTTGCAAAATAAATTCAGTCAAATTGCATCAATCTAGTTGAGTCAATATTCATTGAAAAATATATGTCCAAATTTGAGTTAAATGAAAGGATTCGGTTAAACAAGAGTCTTCAAAGGCATGCAATCCTACCCATCAAAATAATGCAAGCTGATGCTTAGTCGACAAGATCAATTTTTTGCCAACATCAGTCAATGCCCAGTCAATAACATTTCATTGAGTTTGTAAAATTCCAGTACTAGCGCAAAGAGTCATGGATAATTGAGTTTTAATTAGAATCCATTGGGTCATGTCCTGGTCAAGTTAGTCAAGTCATGATCTTGCACAATTTTAGTTGACTCAATCAAGTTGTACTTCATGTAATGTAAAATGTAGATTCCATAAATTGCTCGAGACCTAAAAGCATAAAGATGATTGTGAGTAGTGTAAAAGCATGAGATAGATTGACACAACATCCAGTGAGAGGATCCATGATCAACAAAGCATAATAATATCTAGGTTGAGCAACACCAAAATTGTTGTGATGAGCAACAGAGAAGCATTTGACCTAGCAATGAGCACATAAACATTGGAGCATTGACATTGAATACTTAATGAAACACCGAGCATTGATTGAGATTTTTTTGCAATAATTGATAGAGCATTTGATCATAGCACTTACAGACAATATTGATTCTAAGAGAAGCAACCATTTAAGGAGGAGGCATTAAATGGCATACACACACACAAAGAGTTTAAAGATCAACGTTGATGACATAAATGAATCAAATTGATTGAGCCCCTAGTATAAGACATGTAGTCTAATTTCTTGGGTTGTGACCGTGGAGAAATGGTAAGATGAGTGATGTTGCTGACCCTCCTGATCCATAGAAGGAATCCTCAAGAGTGGCAAATCACTAGAGGGCTTGAGGGACCTGAGTTTGGTGATGACCAACCATGTGTGGCAAAAGGAGCAATTACGACAATTCCTGGGCAACAGTTCCTGGGCAAAGTGATAGTTTACAACCGGTAAAGGCATCTAGAGGCACCCTTCGATTGTTAGAGAATCTTGATAAGTCAAGGTCTGCAATATGTAATCGCTAGACCCTAAAGAGTCATACATCACATTAAACTTTGTATAATTGTATTTTTCTATACAACAAGTAGTTGTTACGACAAAATCCTTACTCTAATCTTAGATGACTATTGAGACATATTGTTAACTATGTGATGCTATAAAACAAAGGGGTTATGTTCCTATTATATCATTTTTGTTCCATAGTTAAGTAGAGCTATGAGTGAGATTTGTGAGCCAAACAAATAAAGTAGAAGACCCTAAAATAGCCATTAAGGGCATAGTATTTATCACAACTCCGTGATGAGTCCATCCTAGTTTATTTTTGCATAAAATCTAAGAAGAACACTTTAAAGCATAATCCTCACCTTTTGGTTTGGTTTTTCCATATTGGCTTTACTAAGGTGTGCTTTGTGTTCATTGTGTGAATGGTGTGGCATTTATTGTTTTAACTTATTTTCTTTTGGGCATTTTAGTAATTTGAGCACTATACTTGTGACATTGAATTATAGTAACAAGTAAACACTGCAATGTTTTGCAAGAACTTGTAAGTTCTATTGTGACAGCCTATTTAGTGGAATATTCATCATAGTTTACAAAAAACTATTTTTCCATTTGAACCATTATTCAAAGTCCCGTTGTTTATTTAAGCATGTAAGGGGCTCTTACAACCCAACATAATGAAATATGTTTTGGGGGTACACAGTATGCAATATTGAAGTCATTCACTATGACATTTGTTCCATGAATGCTATTCACTATGCCATTAAATCCCATAAGTGTCATTCACTAATAACCAATTTCTCATGAATCCATATCAACCAATCTCTCCCAAGTGTCATTCCCTAGTGATGCTTGTTACATTATGTTTTAATTACATTAGTCAAAAATCTATATTGAAACTGAAAATTATATTACTTAATATCAATCACCATTTCCACTATGTTACAAGATTAGTAGAGAAAGTCATCTATTCAAATATAACCTAACCTCAAACACAATGAACTATAATATTTTTCTCTTCAATAGATAACTTAAACATTAAATACTCCAATTAATTATTTAAGCATAGTCTAAACATTCTACAACTTTGCTATTTTTCAGAAATATTTTTTTTTATATAAATTTTATCTAAAATCTTGTGTTGTGGTTAAATCTACACAAATAAAATGCCTATAAAATTTATACCATTTTAAATCTATTTATACATTTACTAATACATTTTCAATAATAAAGATTAAATTTGACCAAAAATCAACAATTTCAAAAATACCATGATATCATATTATTATTTTCAAAAATACCATGATATCATATTATCATAAACAAAGTCCTTGAATTCCTAATAGAACACCACAATATACATCCTTGAAGCACTGAAAGGGACTTTTTGAATTCCTAATATGCAGATAAAATAAATTGGACAAAATCTATAGAAATAAATAATAAATTTGACCAAATCCATACAAATAAATAATAAAAATAATAGCACAGCTCCGGGATGGTATAAATATGTACAGGGGATGTTAGGTGGTGTTGTGTTTTGGAGTCATTCACAAGTGAAGCGGATGTTGTTAGTGGAGGCCACGGAATTTCAACCTGTATCAATATACTAACAGGTTTGGCGTAAGCCAGAAGCACAGCTGCGCGCGAAAAACAACCGAAAGCATTCCTTTTCATCGCCTTCCCAACTGGATTTGGCTTTAGGTCCTGTTGGTCCTTCCTCACCAAAAGTTTCTTTAGGTAAGTCATTGTTGAAGAAATCCTCTACAGCGTGTTTGAGCTTAGAAGGAAGGAACCTCAGTACCCTACTGAGCTCAGCCTTTGAATCATAATCAATTTTGGGTCCCCATTTCCTCATGTATTGCAGCCATGGAGGCTCTTGTGGGGACGCATCCTTATTCAAATATTCTGCTGAAACAATCTGGTATTTGCTGCTTGTATCAACAAAATACTTGCTCTTGGCTGCATCATTCCTTATACCAATTCCAAGCTCTGTATTCCCTTGAAGGAAGTCCCCTTCAGCAGGAAAATTTGCATGGCCATCCTTGGAAGAATAGATAACTGCCCTATTGCTCCCTACAACGTATTGCAGATCTGAGGCACTGACCCATTTGCCAGCACTGTGCTGAGACAAATAAACTTTCCATAACTCACCTGTGAAGTTGTTGAACCTAAGAGTGAAATGCTCCCAATCCCCAACATGCTCTCCTATTTTACCAAAAGGTATATTGAACACCTCAGCCGTGAGGGTGCCTGGGCCATTGAATGGACAAAATACCCACATTGCCAGATCAGTGCATGTCCCTCCCAACATGGGCTTAACATGGACATAAACTTCTGCACTCTGCAAATCACCCTTTTTCACTGTTGCAGCTGCACCACCATCTTTGGGCAAATCCAGCCAATACTCTCCATCATCTGAGCCTCCCTGTGGGAGATTTGAGCCATTGATATCTATGGCCTGTGGTTGTGTTGTGGAGCCCTTAGTGTACAGCAGGGCTCCATTCTGGAAGAACCAGTTAACTGATGAGGGCAAGTATGTTTCCTTTGGATGGAAGAACACAGTAGGCCCAAATCTTTGCTGCAATGCATGCACCTGCTCCAGGCTTGGCATTGCACTGAACTCATTGTTTTGGATTTTCAAATTCTTGAGGCAGGCAATAGGAAGTGTACTTTCTGCCTTCAAGTCTCTGCTACAAAAACATGTCCCCAGGTACACCCCTGCAGCTTTCACCCCTCTGTTCTTGGGCCTTATATTCCAACTGCTGAATGAATTTTCAGAATGTTGTGTGCTCCAAATCAATCCATCAGTTTCACATTCCTCTGTGAGATCTGAACGAGCACACCTCACTTCTTCCAAACTGGGCTTCACAGGAGTATTTGTGACCAGGATCCCAAGAGCCTGGTAGCCTTCAGGAGGCTGGGGTAGCCAGAAATAACCATGATGAACATCATTGTCTTGCTTTTTCCCATCCCATGACTCGCTGCTCCAGACTAAGATATAGTCTGAAGGTTTGGCCAATGGAGGAAATGAAACTGTATCAACTTCCATTGATGTAATGGCTGATCTAGCAACAACCATAGGTCCATTAGCCTGCCCAAGATGTCCCAGGATGAAGTAGCCCTCTGGGATATTAATGGGTTTGTAGAACAGGGCACCTCCTGCTCCTTTGTTAGAGCCTCCTCCACCATGGCTGGGGCTCCATATTGCTTCCAAGCTGGACACCTGAGCTACTTCTATTTCTCCTAGCGAAATCCCCCCTCTCCCAAAACCTGCACCCTCGAATTCCATTGCAGTCCAAAACGAAGCACCCTAATCTCAACCGTGGAGGAACCACTGGGCAAGGAGTTCCGTTAAATACAATTGAAGTGGAGGCAGTCATGGTGTTTTTGGTATGGAGATTTCGTTAGCTTGCAATGACGTACACTTAATTGCTGAAATTTACGTCCGATTTGAGTGTCGCAGAGCATTCTGTGATGCCCTGCACGACACGCTCTACTTTTATTCCCCGTTGCTTTGTTTGGACGCGGGTGAGCTATCAACAACCGTCGTCATTTTTATATTCGTGAACCAAATTCAACAACCTTTAACATCGTTTCTTAATTGTTTAGGTTAAACGCATTTCATTGTGATATGTCATTCAGTCGTATTCAACTTTGTTGTTTGCATGTACAGATACCTAACATGGAGATCTGGCCGCTAACCCAATATTCGCGGGGTACTAACTATTACCTCATTTGTGGTTTACGACAAGTTTAGATTTTAATAAATCAATTGGGGTTATAACTATTACCTCATTTGTGGTTTACGACCAGTTTAGGTTTTAATCTTGCATTTATCAAATCCATGATGAAAGTATGGAAGGTAGAAATAGGGATGAAAATTTTGGAGTGAAGGAAAGGTTTACATTTCTAGATATTTAAATTTGATTTATATGAAAGATTATATATTTACTAGGTGAATTTAAATTGATTTATATTAAATTACAAGTTATAATTTTTTTTAGTGTTGAATCATTATTTTTTTATTTTATTTTATTTTTCAAGCTAGTTTAGATACATTTTAATTTTGGATTTATCAAGTGTCTAGATGGATCAAATCTCTTGAAATGCAAACTTTTTCTTGAGTTAAAAAAGATTTGATCTCTCAGCGTTTGGTAGATCCGAAGTTAACATGGATCTAGGTTAGTATAATATATATGTAGTTGACTTGAAATATTTTATTTATAATTCACGTTCTCCACAATAAAATGTTAAAACATACCCCTTTTCCTATATGCATACATTTAATTATTTTAATTATTAATATTTTCTAAAATATTAGATATCAAATCCATATTAAACATGGAAAAAATTACAAATATCAATTCTCTCAATCTTTCTCGCTATATATGTTTCATGTTAAAAAATTTTGGCTATCGAAATATTTTATTTATAACCTATGTTAAACTTTTCTTTGTTATTGATATTTTAAAAATCTTATATATCAATCCCATATTAGAAATAAAATAAATTACACATCTCCCTAGTCATGGAAAATGAAAATATAAGAATTTTTTAATTTCAATTCATTTAGCAATCAATTGTGTACACAACCTATGAATCACACAACAACATCACATACAACACAGACATATATAACACATTAAGACACCACATGTACGTCGAAACCCATAAAGAGAGAAAATCACAAATCTTCTTTTAGTTCTTTATGCAAATGCAAGTTCTAACCAGCTGTTACATTATATTTATCGGCACCAACTACAAGGAAACACCCACTCCCTAATTTGTAAGCACCCACTTGCAAGAGTGATCCAGATTTAAACAGGAATGCAACAGATTACAAAGATAACCATAAACACAGAGATGCAGCGGAAATAATACTTCATTTCATTAATGTAAAAAACTGAAATATGCTTACAAACAGAAATGGAAATAAACTAGCTAGGGCGATGATAGCTTATCTCTGAGAAGAGATGTGGCAGCTACATGCCTCTGAACTGCCTTACAATGAGACTCAAGGGCCTTTTTATTATTGAACAATAAGAGCAAACCCTAAACAACCAAAACCCTAACCCGAGGAGATGTAACACCAAGAGTTTATGGGCCCCGTTGAGGTGAGTTGGACAACCAACTTTCCGGGGTCGCAACTTGGTCATATTATCTCTGTTTGACACGCATGATAGCCAGTTGGAAAGATCTCTTCGAGGACTACGACGGAAAATACAATTTTAAATAAAAATTGTAGGCGGTAGATTTAAAAAAAACGTCGTTTAGGGCCTCAAAACGGCTCCAGAAGTTTAGGACCCGAAAAACTGCTAAAAATAGTAAACTATGCTACAATTAAGGAAACTGAGAAACTAAAAGAAGCAATGGTGGGGGTCAACACGGGGCCTTGATTCATACACAACATGTCGCTTCCACAAGTATGGTTGTCCTAATAATACATCACAAACTTGAATGGGAGCAATGTCACACAATACCTCATCCGTGAAGGGCTTGATGTTGTATGGAAGGCGACACTAGTGGCTCATGCGAAGATCTCGTCCTTGGTGAACCCACCAGATGGTGTATGGTTGTGGATGTGCTGTGGTCAGTAAGTCCAGCCGCTTCACGACCTCTATCGAAATGAGATTCTTTTGGCTCTTGCAATCGACAATGAAATGTAGCGGGGAGCCCTTTACCCACATCTGGGAGTGGAAGAGACGATCCTCCTCCTCTGGATATTCGGGTTCCTTCTTCTGGATCTTCGTGGTGGCAATGGTGGTGTTGGGCTCCGCATCGATAATCTGCCTCCCTTTGTCATTCTTCTTGTCGGGTTCTGACTCAGAGTCAGAACACGCATCTGTTTCTAAAACCTTTAGCTCAGCCACCAGTGACTACTTGGCCCGACACTCACTTGTGTTGTGAGTGGAGCTCTTATTGAACTTACACCACTTTCCCATGTCCTTTTTTGGTTTCACGGCGTTGTTCTTTGCTTGCAGCTTTGGCGGGTTGTCTTAGGCTGCCCTGCCTTTGCTTTGTCCTTTGTTCTGCAGTTTGGGGGCACCTTTCTTTTGCTTCGGATTCGCAGATCCAAAGTCTCGCTTCTTCTGTTTAAACTTTTGCTCGACCTTGACGACATATCGGTGTGCCGTGCTAAGCGAGGAGATGTTCAGGAATTCTATTTCTTCCTAGATGTGTTTGTGCAAGCAACCATGGTATTTGAGTACTAAATGTTGCTCTGTATCCTTGATACCCAACTTTGTGCGAAGGGTATGGAAAATATTGGTAAACTCTGGCATGTCTTGGTCTCCCTGCCACAGCGTGGTCCACTTTATGTATTGATCCTCATAGCTTCCGACAGGGTAGTACTGCTCCTTGATGTCATCCTGGAATGAATTCCAAGTGGGTGTGGCTGAAAATAGTGAGCCTGTACTTTCATCCTTCTGCTCGCAGTAGGTTTCCCACTAGTCCTTGACGTGGGGGGGCTGCTTTGAGAAGAGCGAAAATAATCTTTCCCTAACTGGAAAAATCATGAATAGAAAAATAACCCTCTAGCAGATTTAACCATTTATCGACGACATCTGCGTCTATCTGACCCTCAAATATGTGGATTTCAAAATTAACTTGTACCTTAAACGGTGTGGCTTTTCCAAAGTAGCTATTGGAAGTCGACACGTCGCCCCTGGGTAGTTGTTGAAGAATCTGGGCAAAGCTGTCCATCATCGCGTTCCTTTGTCACTCGAGGGCTTCTTCGAGCAAGATTTTGATAGGATCTCCTACCCCCTCGTCTTTCTTTTCATCCGCCATGGGAGG